>PVLC010023912.1:0-23879 GCA_004027655.1 Graphiurus murinus | reverse complement strand
AATTAGTGAAGGAAACACATCCATTGATATGATGTACGTATGTGAGAATACCAGTGCCCATCTCAATATCATGAAACGGGAAAGAAAGAGCGGGGAGGGAGCCAGGGAAACTCACCAAGTGCTGTGTGCATGTCTGTCACTACCACTGTGAACTACATTATTCTGTGAGTCTAGAAGACTATAATGCACCAATAAGAGTACTACAAAAAGAAATCAATAAATAGAAAAAAAGCGCATAGGTACATATGAATTTACACAGAAACACACAGATGTGTTATCTCTGCAAGGACTTAAAGGAATGAATAGCGCTTTAGTTCTAGGGAGGGAAACTAGGAAACCAAGAAAAAAGTCTGACAAAGGAAAATTTTCACCTTGCAATGTTTGACTCTCTAAATGTACCTTTATCTGGGCACAGTGGCACCTGCCTGTAATCCCAGTACTTGGGAGATGGAGACAGGAGGATTGCAGGTTCCAGGCCAATTTAGTGAAACCCTCTTTCTTTCTTTCTTTTTTTTTTTTGAGGTACTGGGGATGGAACCCAGGGGCATTCTACCTCCGAGCTACATCCTCAGCCCTAACTTTTATTCTTTATTTTGAAACAGGGTCTCACTAAGTTGCGGAGAGCCTCACTAAGTAGCTAGGCTGGCCGTGAACCGGGATCCTCTGGTCTCAGCCTTCCAGGTACTGGGATTACAAGCATGCGCCACCATGCCAGGCTACTGAAACCCTCTTTCAAATTAAAAACAAAGAGAGCTGGATGTGGCTAGGAGGTCGAATGTCCCTGGGTTCCATCCCCAGTACCAAAACAAAACAGAACAAAGCAACACAACACATTCTTTGATAAAACAGATGAAAAAGAGTATATGCCAAGTACATAATAATCCTCAAGCAATTTTTAAAAGTTTTAAACAGTAGATTCAATATCAGTGTAATAAGTGTACCATGATCCAAGCCTCTAACGTGTTGGCTTTTTGTCTCTGTGACAAAGTATTAGAGAAAATCGACTTAGAGGAGAAGATAGATTTTTTTGGCTCCTGGTTTCAGAGGACTCAGTCCATGTTTCTGGGCCAGAGGTGAGGCAGAACAGCATGGCAGAAGGACGTGACAGAGGAAGGCTGCTCACCTCATGATCGCTGGGAGGCAAAGAGAGTGAGAAAGGGTGGGGATAAGATACAGCCCCCTGAGGCAAGCTTCCAGGGCCAACCCCCTTCAACTAGGTTCCACCTCCTACCATCTCCACCACTTCCCAGTCGTCTGTTCAGCTATGAATCCACCGATGGATTAACTCATGGATGAGATCAGAGCCCTCATCATCCAATCGCTTCCCCAAAGCTCTATCTCTGGACATTGCTGCACTGGGGTCTAGCTTTCATTTAATAGATGAGCCTTTGGGGGACATTCTAACTATTACAGATGTATAAACTGCTTAGAGATATATTTTCTGACACCTTTATTAAAGCAATGTTTCAAGCCAGGCATAGTGGCACACACTTGTAACTCTAGTACTTGGGAGGCTGAGACACGAGGGTTGCAGGTTCCCAGCCAGAAATCAGCTACTTAGTGAGGCCCTCTACAACTTAGTGAGGCCATGTTACAAAATAAGGAATAAAAAATAGGGCTGGGGGTGTAGCTTGGAAGTAGAATGCTCCTGGGTTCAATCCCCATTACCGCAAAAAACAAACAACAAGAAAACTACCAATGTTTCATTATTTCAATCTCATTTTATACAGAGATTCCATATTGAGAGGTAGTTGCTAAAAACAAAAACAGAAACAAAAACACTATAACCCTTGGAACTTGAAGACTTCCCAAGGGGAGGAACCATACATATTTTTTCACACATAGAGCCTACGATGTTATCAGAGTCTCAGAGTTCTCAGTTGCAAGCAATATAAACTCTAGCTAATTTAAGGAGCAATGGAGCTTATAAAAAGAATGTCAGACATTTCACAGAATTCTGGGAGAGATAAAGAACTAAGCTTAGCACTCCATTGCCAGGATAATGCCCTAATCACTGTAGAGGAAACTACCAGTACTGCCACTGCTGGATTGAAGATGCTGGGTGTGGAGCACCCTCACAGTGGACCAATGAAGCTGCAGATACACATTGCTTTGTTTGCATCCTGTTGGTCAGAGATTAGTCAGACGACCAATAGGGAAGCATATTGCTTATGTACTTAGCCAAAACTTTGATGCTCTGTTGTAATTAGAGTGGATGGGAGAATGGGTATTGTGGGACAACATCACTCTATTCCCAAACCATCACTCCAGGCTGACTGGATAGGGAGGTGGTATCATCTTCATTCAGGTCTTGATAGGAAACAATTAGACACGAGTCAGCTTGATCTATCTTCCTAGTCTTTTTTTTTTTTTTTTTTTAAATACACAGCAATGTGTTAGCCATTTATTTATTATTTGGCACTAGGGATGGAAATCAGAGGCATTCTACCTCCAAGCTACATCCCCAGCCTGATTTTATTTCTTATTTGGAAACAGGGTCTTACTAGGTTGCTGAGAGCCTCGCTAAGTTGCCAAGACTGACTTTGAACCTGTGATCCTCCTGTCTCAGCCTCTCAAGTACTGGGATTACAAGTGCGTGCCACTACACCCAGCTGTGCTAGCCCTTTAATAATAATCTTCAAGTGTTTAAAATGGAAGCTAAACTCTAAACCATATTCTTTGGCATACAAAAACATACAGGTTAAACAGAGTGTATACTTGATCATTTCTACTGGATCTGAGGCTTGAAAAGTACTCATATCCTTTTTGCACCCCAAAGGATCTTATCTGACTCAGGTTTGATTTATTAATTTTTCTCAAAGTGCTCATAAAAATGGTACCTTTCAATAGATATTCTCTAGGGCAACTCTAGCTGGGTTTTTCCTTCTTTTGCTGGTTTGTCAAACCTCTTTCTTCCCGTGTGTGTGTGTGTGTGTGTGTGTGTGTGTGTGTGTTACCAGGGATTGAACCCAGGGTCATTCACACCTCCAGCTCTATTTTTATTATTTTTAAATTTTGAAACAGGAAACAGGCTCCCCCACCCCCTGCCTTTTTTTTTTTTTTGGTACTGGGTATTGAACTCAGGGGCATTCTACCTCTGAGCTACACCCCCAGGCCTATTTTCCAATTTTTTATTCTTTATTTTGAAACAGGGTCTCACTAAGTTACTAAGGGCCTTGCTAAGTTGCCGAGGCTGGCTTTGAACCTGCCATCCTCCTGTCTCAGCCTCCCAAGTACTGGGATTACAAGTGTGTGCCACCATGCCCGGCTTTGAAACAGGGTCTTGCTAAGTTACTGTGTATTGCTGGTCTCAATCCTGCAGTCCTCCTGCCCCAGGCTCCCAGGTCCTGGTATTACAGGTGTGGGCCACGGTCTGCTTCCCGTTTGTTCATGGGGAAGGCCGTCTGCCTTTTCTCTGAAGAGACCCATTTCTTGCCCTAGTATTGTGCCATTGTGCTGGCTGTGGGTGCTTAAGGAATTTGCTTCTGTACATGTCATCCCATAACTTCTTTCAGCAGGGTTGTTATGATGATAATTGTGTTACCTGGTTTGTGTAAATGGATTTTTCTTTGTGGGGAAGACACTGCAATTACTCCTTCAATCTCCTATCCATGTCTCTCTTTGCACAGTACAGGATTGTGATTGAAACAACAGAACACAGATCATAATTGAACTTCTCTCTAGGCAAGAATGACCTTGCATAGTACCTACAATTAACTAGAGCAAGGGTACAGATGTGGCTGTAAATGGCCAGGCTGAAGGTTAATTTAAATACATGAGCAGTTAAAAATGGAACAGTTTGTCTTTTAGCCAAGCTAGAGCATTTTATGATTCATAAATGCTCCTATAAATAGAGATGTGCAATATATAGAGACCAACTGCAAAACCAGCCCTTTACCGTATGTCACCAGGAACTTGGCTCAACTCAGGACACGCTTGTCACCTGTCCAGGTGTTCATGTTCTTTCTTCTGACTTTTAAAATTTCTGTAAACATGGTAAATACCTGACTTACCTAAGGTGAAGATCTCTGAGTCACGTTGGATCTTCTCTTGTTTGTCCCATCATTCTGGCCATCTGCCAGATCTTGTCTATTTTTCTGTCCTAAATCTGTCGTATCCCAGCAGAGGACCTGCCCTTCCTTTCTGTCCTTACTTCCACGATTCTGGTTCAAGGCCCATTGCATTATTGCAGTAACCACCTGTCTCATCTCCTTACTCCAGTTCCTATTGCTTCAGTTCATCGTGTGTTTGGCATTATCAGTGGATTCAGTCTTCCCAACGTGTTGTTTTCATCATATACTATGATTCTAGCTACAAAAACTTTTTTTTCCTTTTGTGATACTGGGTATTGAACCCAGGGGCATTTTACCTCTGAGCCACACCCCCAGCCCTATTTATTTTTATTTCGAAACAGGGTCTCACTAGATTGATGAGAGTCTCACTGCTTGCCGAGGCTATCCTCGAATCTCAATCCTCCTCTCTCAGCCTCCCAAGTACTGGGATTAGAAGTGTGTGCCACCATGCCCGGCTATTGTTTTTATTTTGAAATAGAGTCTAAGTTACGGAAGGCCTCACATAAGTTGCTGAGACTGGCCTCAAACCTGTGATCCTCCAGTTTCAGCTTCCAAGTACTGGGATTACAAGCATGTGCCGCCACACACAGCTTATAAAAACTTTGAATAGTTCCTCATAGGAAAAGCTCCAAACTTTTTGATCTAGCTTTTCTTTTTTTTTTGGTTACTGGGAATTGAACGCCGGGGCTGTATCTGTCAGCATTCACACAGCCATAATCTAAAGATCTGACCACATGACTTAGAGGAAAGAAGATTTATTTTCTTACAATTTTGGGCTCAGTCCATGTGGGATTGGGGTTTGTGGATCTCAGGGCATGGCAGCGGGAGGCTGAGGGAGAGCACATGGGCTGTGCTACCCACATCATGGAGGCTGGAATCAAGATCGATCTATCTATCTATCTACTATCTATCTATCTATCTATCTATCTATCTATCTATCTATCTATCTATCATCTATCTACCTATTGTCTATCATCTATCTACCTTTCTATCTATCATCTATCTATCATTATCATCATCATAATCATCATCATCATTATCTATCTACCTATAGTCTATCTATCTATCTATCTATCTATCTATCTATCTATCTATCTATCATCTATCTATCTATCTATCATCTATCTATCTATCTATCAATCATCTATCTATCTATCTATCTATCTATCTATCTATCTATCTATCTATCTATCTATCTATCTATCTATCTATCTGAGGAACCATATAATCTCCAAGGCTGCACTCTCAGGGACTACCTCCTCCAGCCACATCCTACTGGTTTACCAGGTAAGACCCAGGTAAATCCATTATGCTTCTGGGATTACAACCCTCATGACTCAATTATATCAGCTCTAAACACCAATTTATGAACCATTCCATAGCTAACCATAACAGGGGCATTTTACCTCTGAGCTACACTCCCAGGCCCTTTTTATTTTTTTAATCTTTGAAAAAGAGTCTTGCTAAGTTGCAGAGGCTATCCTCCAACTTGCAACCCTCCCATCTCAGCCTCTCAAGTACTGAGATTATAAGTGTGTGTCACCACGCCCGGCTTTCATCTAGCTTTTTTTTTTTTTTTTTTTTTTTCCCCAGTACTGGGGAATTGAACTCAGGGGCATTCTATCTCCGAGCTACACTCCCAGCCCTATTTTTTATTCTTTATTTTGAAACAGGGTCTTACTAAGTTGTGGAATGCCTCACTAGGTAGCTGAGGCTGGCTGCGAACCCGGACCCTCCAAGTACTGGGATTACAAGCGTGCGCCACCACGCCCAGCTTTTCATCTAGCTTTTAAGGTTTTCTTAAACCTGGCTGAAATTTATCTCCTACTCCCCTGCATAGATCCACTTTCCAGGCAGGAGATTACTTTCCTCTTGTTTGGCTTCTGTTCTTCTGTCTCCTACATACCAGCACCCCCAGGGCCTGTTATATCAAGCCCTGCCTGTTCCTCAAGGGACAACTCTAGATTCACCCCATGATGAAGTCCTCCTTCTCCATTTTGGCCCATATTGACTGGGCTGTTATCTGAGCTCAGAGTTTCTGTAGAATATGGGATCTTTGACTTGGGGCCAGTATCATTATTCTAGTAACGGCTACACTGTGCATGACACAGTGATAAAATGAAAAGAAAGAGGCCCAGGTCATTGTTGGTAGACCCGGACTAGGGCTTCAAGATTTTCCCAGTTCATGTTCTCCTCAGTATAACTCTTGTTTACCGGGCAACTTCCTCTCTTTGTATGGCTATTTAATAATTCCCAAGTTTAATTCTTTGGTGACCCTATAAGCTTTTCAAGGATAAGGGCCATACTGTTCTTTTTATCTCTTCCCAAACCCCAAGTAACAACAGATCGACTGTTGAGAGCTAAATTGAGGGGAAGATTTCTCAAGTTTTCTGTAGTTTAGTAGTATGTATGAATAAGAACACAGTTCTGGACAAGGGAGCAAACCTTTACTGAAGGCTGACCATGGCTGAGTATGGGCTCTGGAAATAGCTTTTTTTTTTTTTTTCAGTTCCCATTTCTAATCCTTTTAAAAAAATCTCAAATTTCCCTGATAAAAGTGATTTTTTAGCTGGGTGTGGTGGTGCATGCTTATAATTCCAGTACTTGGGAGGCTGAGACAGGAGGATCACAGATTTGAGGCCAACCTCAGTAATTTAGTAAGATCCTGTTTCAAAATAAAAAATAGGGTTTTTATTTTGAATGAGTGCAGCTCAGAGGTAGAGTGCCCCTGGGTTCAATCCCCAGTCACTCCCCTGAAAAAAAGAAATTTTTGAATGTGTTTGATTTACACCATTCTATTGAGAGGACAACACTCTCCTTTCTCTTTCCTGTGGTTAAATTTCATCTGCTATCCACCTCCTAGTTTGGATAAGTAGCACTGTGGCAGTTACACTAGAGTCCCATTCTTTCTCATTCTGACATTTGGACTTTATAGAATTAAAAGTCATTTAAAGCTGGGATTGGTGGCACACGCTTGTAATCCCAGTACTTGGGAGGTTGAGACAGGAGGATCACAGGTTCCTGGCCAGCCTCAGCAACTTAGTAAGGCCCTCTGCAAACTTGAGACCCTGTTTCAAAATAGAGAATGAAAAATAGGGCTGGGGGTGTAGCTCAGAGGTAAAATGACCCTGGGTTCAATCTTCAGTACTCCAAAAAAAAAAAAAAAAAGTTATTTAAGAGCCTGTAATCCTAATCCTTGGAAGGCTGAAACAGGAGTATTGCAGGTTTGAGGACAGCCTCAACAAATAGTGAGACTCTTAGCAACCTAGCGAGACCCTGTTTCAAAATAAAAGTAAAATAGGGCTGGGGGTATAGTTTGGGGGTAGGTACCAAAAAAAAAGTCATTTAAGATTTTTTTTTTCGGCACTGGGGATTGAACTCAGGGGCATTCTACCTCTGAGCTACACCCCCAGCTCCATTTTTTATTCTTTATTTTGAAACAGGATCTCACTAAGTTGCAGCAGGCCTCACTAAGTAGCTGAGGCTGGCCAAGAACCCAAGTCTTCCAGGCTCAGCCTCCTAACTACTGGGATTACAAGCGTGCGCCACCACGCCTGATGGTCATTTAAGATTTTAAAAATATGTCATGTTTCAACTAGCATGGCTATGGAGTGCATATTTTATCTATTTTCCTGTAGAGAAATCAAGGTTTTTTTTTTTTTTCTCTTTTTTCCCTGTTGAACTAGGAGGCAAATTTGTGGGACTCAGATTTTAAACTTTTAATAGACAATCACCATCATCCCATCTTTGATACACAACTGGGGGCACTGGGTACCGCCAATGTTCTGTAAATAATGGGCCTCTTTACAGTTGTACCTAAAATACACTTAGCTAATTTAATGGAGCGACAACTCCCATCTCTGTGATATTTGAGCACTTAAAAGTGACCAAAGTACTGATTTGCTTGACTTGTTAAAAGGAACTAGACAGTTTTTACCCTGAGGAGGTGAAGGGGCCAAAATTTGAGTCACTCACAAATTATTTTAAGAATCCATTTCCAAAGGGAAGCTAGTTTAGATCCCATGCCCTAAAATTGACACTCAGAGACCTACACATTTCCCTCCTCATTGTGGAAAGGCCTCTTAATTGCCCCTTCCTCTTTGTCTCCACACTGCCTTCCTTCTTTGAAGCTTCCTTGCCAAAATGGCCGTGAAATCCCTCTGGGTGCCTTTTCTGACTGTGACCCCCACCCCCTCTCCATCCTGCATAGTGCCTCCCTGCCACATTCATCTGTTGCACACCTCCCTCATCATATCTGTGATCACACGGGTGGTTTCCTACAGAAAGTGAGGATTTCTGGCCTGCTAGAACACAGAGCAGGCAGGATTGGTGTTTCTCCCCATCCTCCGAGTCAGGTCTTTGTGGGCATGGCGGGCCGCACTTCTTTCCTGACATTTCTTGCAAACTGGGCTGGTAGAGCAAGAGACCTCATAGTGCCGAATAAACGATTTTTGCTTAAAATCGGTTGAGCCTCTATGCATTGCCTCTGCAGGGCAGGTTAGAAATCATCTGCCTCTGTGTTTTCCCTCCCCACACCTTTCCATTTCATGAATGAGTGAGCTCGACTCCAGAGTCCAAGGACACTTGCCCCAGTCACCCAGCTATTAAGGCAAGAAGTCTTGACCCCAATGTCTTGATTATTCTGGGCTAAAGAGTCCCTTCATAACCTGATCTCTCCTGCTAATTGCTCACTCTTACAACTCCCTGGCTCAGCCTGCCACACAGACTTTTGACTGTCATGTAAAAATGGAAACATTGCCTCTGTGACTCTGTCTTTGCTTCTCCCTCGCCTGCAAAGCCATCTTCTCTTCCTTTTAACTAGGTTTCCACTCATTGTGCCATGTACTGGGAAGAGGGTGGATTTAAAGATCAGGCATTTCATCAACTACAACTTGAGGGATCATGTACAAGTTAGCGATTTTGTCTCCTTACAGGATGCCTGAATTAACCCAGAAGATAGGTGCAAAGGCGTTGTTCAGTTCCTGGAACACAGTAGATCATAAGTAATATAAATTTCCTTCCTTTATTCCCATCCCAGTGTTCACAGAGCCCATCATACTTTTCCTGACCATTCTGTCTCTTGCCTTCTCAGGATTACCACAGTCTCAAGTCCACCCACAGTTGTTTTCTGATTGGCTCTTTGTGGGAATTATTAGTATGTTTCCCTCCTCTCTGTAGAAAATTATCCATCTCCACCTCACTGATGTTGGGCTGATCACCTGGCTTGTTTTGGCGGAGGGAATGTGAACAGTTGTGGCATATACCATGTTCTTCTTAGAGCAATTATGTCCCAGCCAGCTCTCTCTCATCCCTTCTGCCACAAGAATGGCTTGTTGCTAATAGAGACTGTTCCTTCAACCTGAGTCCTCAAAGAGAAAACATGGTGCTGTGGTAGTTGACCTAAAAATGAATTACAAACAAATATTTGTGGTTGTAAACTTGTGACATTGTGGGGATTGTCCCCTCTGAAGATTCATCAATAAGCTGCTGTTTTCTCTCGGTTAGTGTTCTTTCCCAAAGTAGATTTCAACTCCGTTAGTTGGTAAATTCAGGTGTTCAAGTAATTTAATAGGCTTTATTTCTATAACAACCTGCTTCCAAGTCTCTATCCTGCTGGGTAAGTGGTAAACAAACTAAAAAGTTTGTCTATTCTTGGGATCCCTTTTGTCCAAACAATGCCCTAAGACTGTGCTGCAGTTATTGAAGATGCTCAAGGCCCTGGAGAACTTGTTTTGTTCAGATGACCATCATCCCTGTGGACATGTCCCCTCCAGGTCTGGTCACTCTCTGCAGCTATGCTTGGGCATGCATCTTCATCAGGGCTGCTGTGGTCCAGGTGCAACCCATGGCTGCTCCTTTCTTTCCAGCTCCTTGGGGATGTTGCCAGGAAGCAGAGCCCAGGTTCCTCTGTACTTGTGACACACAGACCCACTCCTGCTCTCCACTATCCTCTTAATTCAAAAGCGCCTCTTTCCAGTCTTGGGGAAATCCTTCCCCTTCCAAGTTTCTACCAGAAATTCAGTCTTTGTTCTCAAATCCCCTTCCCACAAAAGTTGGGGAGCCTAGGAGGCTCCTGTTTTCCTGCCATACACCTGTTTGCCTCGAGAAAAGGAGCAGAGAACTGACTATACCCACATGACTGCGGTAGACAGGAAAGGGAAGAAAAGTTAGCTGTATTTCAAATGAGTATGTAAGCCTGTTTCCAGTTTAGGGCAGTTTCTGAATCTTAGCACTGTCAACTCTTGGGGTTGGAAAAATCTTTTTGGGGGGAGGCAGTCAGTCCTGTGCATGCAGTGCAGGAGACCTAACTACATCCCTGGATCCAGTAGCACTCTTTTCCCTGTTGAGACAACCCCAAATCTCCCCAGACGTTGGTAATTGTGTGCGTGTGTGTGTGTGTGTGTGTGTGTGTGTGTGTGTGTGTTAGGGGGGTGGGAATCATATCCAGTTGTGAACTACTGACTGAGTCAATGGAATGAACTATAATCTTTGCTTTTCCCAAGACTTGGCAGAGTGTTTAACTCATGATAGGTACTTAATAGATATTGTCTGATGGAAGGAATTAAAGTAGTGGATTTTATTTATTTTTTGACTAGAGACTTCTGTTAGTTTTAAAGGAGGAAGTGAAGGGAAACAAATGTGTTTTCTTGAAAACATATTCTCCTTCCCTGCCCTTTCGTAGGTATACAACGTGTCTGGGTGAATGCTCAAACTAATTGCTGTTACTGAGCAATTCTAATGAAATTCTGAATCCAGTCACTCAACTAGTGTGGTGAGTAACACAAAGTTGATTGGGGGAAAGAGCACTTATGAAAAGAAACAACAAAATAAATACTTTCCATGCCAGACTGTAACTTCTGGAAGGGCACGAGTCAATTGTGGGGTTCTGCCACTGCCGCATTCCCAGAGTTCTGTGCCTGAGGGATTTGCAAAAGTTGAAGAGGAGGGACAGGTGAGTTGAAATTCCTCCATGCTAAGAAAGCTGCATGTGCCATCGTGAATCTAGTTCTTTGGAAGACCTTTCTTCAATGAAAGGAGCTTTCCCCTTGAGAGGCGAGGACTTCAGCATGAAGTTTCCTTAGCAGGAGTGAGGGTTCCACATTGGGCAAGAGAAGAGATTATGCGTTCTTGGAGTAGGAGGGGCGAGTCTTGTCTGTAAGCAGGTTAGAACTGAGGGAGGAATTACTGAAAACTTGTTATTTATGTCTTATAGGAGATCTGTTCTACCTCTGTTCTTGGACCCAATGACAGCCCAATTATGAAGGCAAAAAGACTAGCTGGAGAGTGGCGTGGCTCATGCCCCATGCTGCTTACTGCCTGGTTAAAAGGAGCATGGATGCTTTTATCTTTAGACATACAACAGATAGTCTGTCATCGCAGGCTTTTAGAAATTTAAATATGCAAGCACTTGGCAGAACAGGTATCTTTGCAGCCTTTCTTAATAATAACAGACTGCTGCTCAGTGCCTGGGGTACAATTTAGTGGGTACATCTCATTCTGGCATATGTGTGAAAAGGAAAACCCTATGTAGTCGGATTACTTTACCAATATGGTGTTTCAGAAATAGCTGAGATTTAAATTACCATGGGGCTGTATTATTAAAGTGAGAGATTTATTCAGTTTACACTACAAATCCCTGGAGAGATAAATGTGCTTATATTATAGGTAAAAATCAGAAAGGTAAATAGCAAGTCTGGACGCCATTTTCTTTTAAGTGGTATTTTAGTTGTACCAGGATTTCTTAAGGGCATAGAGGAATGTTTAATCAGAATGTGAAAATTAGACTCAGAGGGAACCAAGAATTTTAAAAGAAGATTATTTTTTAGACAATAAACGGTGACTGCTGAACTTACAATAATTTTTTCTTTCTCTAAAAAAGAAAATAATTTTAGATGATTCTACCAGAGAGTGGTATGTTGACAATTTGGTGACTTACCAGTTTGTTTTCTTCCTGATTATTATCACTGTAGGTGGGATCCTACCCTGGAATACTTACCTTGCAAAGGTGCTTGTGGACACAACTTATGAGTCTCCTCCACTGCAACTTTCAATGCCAGCTTGAAGACATTTCAGACTTACGCTTCCCAGTTTCACTACCCTGAAAGCTCCTCTTGCTTCCTCTCTCCCAAGTATGTGCATTGCTTTCTAGAGATCAAGCACTAGATTCCCCTTGTTTGCAAATTCTTCCTTCTCTTCCACAGTGACTAGTATATCCTCTTGCTGGTGTGGCCTCCACATTTAATTTCAGAAATAGCTCCCAGAACATGGTTATATCAGTATACTCCAAAGTGTGTTGTAGGGAATACAGCTATATGGGATGTTAATAGACACCACATGGCAAAGGCCCCATGTTAAAATGTTTAGAAATCCTACAGAAACAGTTTTGCCCTCCCTCATCCTCACTCCCTCCCCAGAATTTCTCAATGATGTTAATCTTGAAGATGGAAAAATAATACACGGTGTTCCCACACATTACTTGCTCACAGATTTTTTTCTTGTAACATTTGTTAACATCCCACAGAATTAGTATCCCATAGACCAGATCAGACTTTTGGAATACCAAGTTAGACTTTGTGTCTAGATGATGCTGTCTATGAAATTCTGGGAATGAAGGGAGATAATTGCATTTCAAGGAGAATAAAAGCATTAGTGAGAGTTCAGTAAAGGAGCATTCCCAAGAAAGTACCACCCACCAGAGTCATAACCAAGTGGGCAACAAATCTGGTATAGTTCTAGGTAGGCACTGAGAGGTTAGTAGACAGGGTACCAGATCCAGGGGGTGTAGAATGGGGAAATAGCTTTGAGAGTGCTGTGCTAAAATCTCAGAAAACCAAGATGGAAAAGAGAGGGAAGTGGGCCTCATTATTTATAAATTTAACAAACATTTATTGAGTATTTAGTATATACTACAAGGTAGGGTTTATAGAAATGAGGTAACCACTCAGGACCTAGCCATGTGGCTGAAGTTTAGAGTTTGGAACAGAGAGGAAGAAAATGGACAACCAAATATTCTTGATGTTTGTGCAGATCTGAGAAGGATGGATAGGGGGTGGACTGTCAGAGTGGGCTGCTCTGGGGCTAAGAACATTCTCTATAATTTGCAAACCCCATTGCTTAGCAGGATGTGGGTTGTCGACATAATGCCTGGCACCTCAGTGAGAGCACAAACAGCTGGAGGTGGCTGAGGGCTGACATTACTGTCTATGCCATGATGGAAAGGAACAATCTCCTTGCTGCTTAATGACTTCTTGGGTTTCAAGAGCAGAGTGTCCCATCACAGTGCGTGAACTCGCCTTCTCATATCCTCTCATTTGAGAGCCACCTATCACATTTCTATAACCATTTTCCTCTTTTTTGAATTGACTCCCACTCACATTCTTTTATTTCTAATCACTCTTCAAAGACAGGCATATTGAAGTACTTAAAAAAATAAGGTAATTTGAGCTCTCTGGAACAGTTCCTTATTCTTCCTGCCAAGTATGTCTGTCCCATGTCCACAGCAGGAAGTTCAATTAGCAAATCCATGAATCAGGGTTTTAATTATACATTTATCCGAAAGGAAAATGCTAGCTTTCCTCCAACCTTGTACCTTATTTGTGGAAATCACAGCATGACTTTGACTGAGCCTGAGTCCCTGTGGTGAATTGGTAGATGGTGAAATGCAAACATGTTGGTGGGAATTTATTCACATTTGTTCAGGGATATTTTTGTATTTAGCAAGTAGCAAAAAATCTTGGTCATGTGAAAAAAATTAGAATTGACTCTAGGAGGTTAAAGAGTATCCTAATTAAGAGATTTTCTAGTTGTCATTCCCTACTGGGTCTATAGACTTGCTTTTAAGTCATGACCACACATTAAACAGTGTCTTTAAGTTGAACATTACTGTGAACATTACTATTACCTCACCTCAGTTAGGTGGCATGCTCTTTAAGGTTGGGTACATTTCGTCTTCTCTCCTCTTCCTTCTTCTCCTCCTTCCACATTTTCCATTGCAGCTCTTGAACCTAGAGGCCCCCAAAAGCTGCTATAGCAAAATGCCATAGACTGAGTGGTTTAAATAGGAAATATTTGTTTCTCACAACTGCGGTGCTTGGAAAGTCCAAGATCAATGTGCAGATTCTGTGTCCAGGGAGGGCTCCTTCCTGTTTGCAGAGGGCTGCCTTCTTGAATTCTCACATGGTAGAGAGAGGGGTCTGATCTCCTCTTCTTATAAGGATACTAATCCTATCATGGGCTCCACTCACATACTGTCATCTAAAGCTACTCACTTCCCAAAGTCTCCATCAGCATATGAATTTTGGGGTGACAAAAATATTTAGTTTATAGCAATGTAACTTACCACATATTGAAATGTGGACATTTTGAAATAAAATGATTACATTGCTCTTAAAATAATTTTATTTTATTTTGGCACTTTTAAGAGTTTAAATACCACAGCAATTTACATTGAAGTTGGATTTTTCTTTTTGTTATATAGATTATTATTACATGTTGGGGTAATGATTAAACATAAAAAGTAAATTAATTTGAAACTTTTGTCTTTATGTGATAGACAGTTTAAAAATTAGTCCTTATTATCCATAGTTGTATATATACATATGTGTATATATAAATATGTATATATATAAATTTTTTGTATATATGTGTGTGAATATATATATATAATTTTTTTTTTCACAGTACTGTGGGTCAAACTCAGGGCCTCATCTGGCAATTTATCTGTGTAGAAGAGTGGGTCAGGGTCTTCAACATGGGAAGCAGTGCTGAAATGTAGAGTAACGATTCATGACATTTTCCATCCCTTACGTGTGGCTACTGGTACTGCACAGTGGAGACAAGAGTGGTTGACACTCTCTGGTTCTAGCCCTTGGTATTGCCAATAATCAGAAATGGGTCACAGGCAGATTTTTGGTCTCTTTGGACTTTAGTTCCATATGCTAACAAAAGAAACTGTTGGTCCAACCTACTTGTGTGCAAGGGACATGGTTGGTGTAAATAGTTAAGATTGCAGGATTGTAATACGATAGGTGCAAAATTGCCTGGACTCTGGTCAAGGATGATAGCTGCCATAGGATGCAGGCTTTAAAAAGCCTGTGCTGCTCTCTCAACAAGACCCCAAAGGCACAAGCAACTCAAAGGAAGATCAATACATGGAATTGCATTAAACTGAAGAGCTTCTGTGCAGCAAGCTATCAAGGACCTCAACAGAGAGCCCACAGAATGGGAGAAAATTTTTGCCAGCTACTCCTACAATAAAGGACTAATATCTAGAATATGCAGAGAACTCAAGAAAATCACAGCTAAGAAAACAAATAACTCAATAAAAAATGGGCAAATGATCTAAATAGACTCTTCATAAAAAAAAAATACAAATGGCCAATAAATGTATGAGGAAATATTCAACATCATTAGCAATCAGAGAGATGCAAATTAAAACTACCTTGAGATTTCACCTAACACCAATTAGAATGGCAATCATCAAAAGCACAAACAACAACAAATGCTGGCGAGGGTGTGGAGAAGTGGGAACCCTAATACATTGTTGGTGGGATTGCAGATTAGTGCAACCACTTTGGAAAACAGTATGGAGGATCCTCAAATGAATGGGATGAATCTATCACATGATTCAGCAATACCACTTCTAGGTATCTACCCAAAAGAATGAAAACCAAACTATCAGACCAATGCATGTGTATCTATGTTTATAGCTGTACAATTCACAATTGCCAAACTGTGGAACCAGCCAAGATGTCCATCAACAGATGAATGGATTACAAAACTATGGGATATGTACACAATGGAATTTTACTCAGTCATAAAGAACAAAATCATGTAATTTGCAGGGAAATGGATGGAACTGGAAAACATTATGTTAAGTGAGATTAATTGGTCACAAAAAGTAAAAAAATTGTATGCTCTCCCTAATATGTGGAAGCTAGGGAGAAAGTGCTTCAAAGGAGGGACTCTAGACAAGAAGGACAAACCTTAGATGAGTAAAGAAGGTGATTTAACTGAAGGTGATGGGGGGGGGAGGGAAACACCCTAATACACATGTACTAATACACATGTACTTTCACAAATACCAAAGTCAATCACTAAACTGAACTTGAGAAGGAGGGTTGGGGGACGGAATGGAGAAGGAATTGGGGAAGTGTTAAATGAGAAATGTGTGCATGTATGCCTCTACAAGGTTGTACCTAACAAAGATGTATGATTACAATGCACTAATAAAAAATAAAATAAAATAAAAAGCCTGTACTGGCTTTGCAGAGCAGCCAAACCAAAGTCCTCTTGGAATACGGTCAGAGCAGGACTTCCTATGCGCTCTCAGATGCTGAAGGATCTTAACGCTCCTTTTCAGCTCCATAAATTTGATCCTTGGATACGTTTCATCCTTAAAAATAAAATAAAACTGATTGGATCGGATGTCCTCTTGAATTTTGTTTCCAATACTTGAAAGGAGATTCTTTCATATAATAGACCAAATAATAAGAAAAAAGAAAAATGCAAATATAAAAACATAAAAAGATATATCAGGAAAAGAATTAAAATTATGTTGACAGCTTTCTTTTTCATTTTAGGAACAGATGAAACTTTCAAAAGATGAAAATGGTTCATGATATAAAGCCAACGTTTCATAAAAACGAATATAAGCAGAAGATACTTGCGGTGCCATCAGATTCAGATGAGAATATATTTAAGAATAGATGTGAATTTTTCAGCCCGCAATTTACATTGTCAAAGAAGCACTTCTATAAGGATTCCAGAAACTCTCTGGTCCGATCGGTCTCCTTTGTCTTTTTATAGCTTGCATTCTCAAACTGAAGTAGGAACTGCTAATTAGCACAGGCACAAATCTTCACCATGTAATTCTGTTTAAATCTTTGGAAGAATAAACTCAGGTTTGGGAAGGTTACAGAGCAAAATTAATTGTTTATTTTTCTTTTTTGTACTGGTACTAGGGGTTGAACCCAGAGGCATTCTACCTCTGAGCTATACCCTCAGCCCTTTTTAATTTTGTAACAGGGTCTTGCTTAATTGCTGAGAGTCTTGCTAAGTTGCTGAGGTTGGCCTCAAAACTTTAATCCTCCTATCTCAGCCTCTCAGGTACTGGGATTACAGATAAGTGCCACCACACCTGGCTTGCTCATTTTTCTTGAATAAGAAAAATAAAAAGCGACTTAAGGTTATCTTTCTGCTTCCAAGGGAATGAAGGAATCTAGAGGCATCCACATTCTCTTTGAAGGGAGGGTTGGGCAAGACCGATTCTCCAGCTGTTTTCAGGATGTTCCATTTTATAATCTCAAACACTGCAAAAGCATCATAGCTCATCCAAACACCATTTTTAGAAATCTGCACTTCCCCTCATGAGGGCAAGAGAAGCAAAGATGTGCTCATTATCACGATGCATGGTTCCTGACAACTAGCCATGTTCCAGAAGCAGGGCAAACCTTTCCACAGGGCAGATTGGGGGTTCCACACGCCTCATTAGCCAGGATTAAATTATTCAGCATCAAATGGGAAGCCAGTCAGGACTTCCAATTATAATTCAAAAATGTTTTCTGTTTTATCCTGCAATAAAAACAACACTCTGGGGTGAAGGAATCAGATAAGGCAGGGTTACAGGAAATGCTGGGGGAACAATTACCAAGAAGCGAAATTAGAAAGTTTTAAATGGATGGGTGAAACCTGACTGGAATAAACATAGCCTTCCTCTCCATAAATTGCTGGTGAAATGGTCCTCATGAAGATAGTGGCGCTTCAGCCTTGTAAGTCATGAGCATTCCAGGAATGGCCTAGTTTTTATGAGATTGGTTTAATCGTGAATGGTGTAGGAGAGGGCATTAAATTCTCACTTAATTTACAATATTAAAGGAAGTAAACTTTTAACTGATGTTACTTGTAGTAAAAATAGCTCTTTAGGGCTTAGCCTAATATGATAAATCTGATGGTTTAGGACTCAGGTTAGAAATAAAAAAATTATGCACATTGGACTTTGCATTACCTAAAGGTATTCAGAAAAAATATGACGATGTCTGAGACTTTAGCCAGGAGTGTGGGAAGAACCCAACATATTGAATGCATTATAAAAGGATAGTGATAGAAAAAATAAAGTTGTATCACAAGTAACTAACATTGTTTTGAATATTTATCATGTACCCGCCACAGTGTTAAGTGCTTCAGATGTATATTCATTTATTTATTTGTACTAGGGTTTGAATCCTGGGGGCATTCTACCATTGAGATACATCCCCAACCCCATCCCCTTTTTATTATTTTGAAACGATAAATTGTTGAGGCTGCTCTCGAACCTGCAATCCTCCTTTCTTGGCCTCCTAAGTACTGGGTTTACCGGTGCCCACTACTGCACCTGGCTTAGATGTGTATTTAATCACACAGGCCAGTGGCTAAGAGCATGGCCTTTGAGTTCTCACTAGCTGGGTTCAAAACTTACTGTGAGGCTTTACGAACTTATAAAACCTCTCTGTGCTTATTTCTCAGTGCTGGTGGAGCTATTTGACAACAGCAATATAATGTGAGGTACACATATCATTTTGTATAGGACAAGCTCATATAGCTACATTTAAAAAGACAAGAAGAAGCCAGGTGTGGTGGCCCATGCTTGTAATCCCAGCATTTGGGAGGCTGAGAACAGAGGATCCTGGTTCACGGCCAGCCTCAGATACCTAGTGAGTCACTCTGCAACTTAGTGAGACCCTGTTTCAAAATAAAGAATAAAAAATAGGGCTGGGGATGTAGCTCAGAGGTAGAATGCCCCTGAGTTCAATCCCCAGTACTGCAACCCCCCAAAACAAACAAAAAAACACAAGAAGAAATAGGTGGTTAGTTGTAATATTATATTTTATTTGATACAATAGGTCAAAAGTATTATCATTTTAACACCTAATCAATATAAAAATTGCTAATGAGAGATTCTACCCTTCTTGGTACCATCTTCAAGATCAAGTGTGTATCTTACACTCAGAGTACTTCTGGTGGCCCACAGCCACATGTGGCCAGTGGCCACTTCACTGGACAGCACAGCTCTTCTTTCTAGGTGGCCAAGATCACCTGCCTCCTGGGATAGTTAGCGTGCAGCACTTGCTGGAAGTTGTGTTTTCTGAAGTATGGCAAAAAACAAATGAAAAACACAAACAACAACAGAACAAACAAAAACAAAAACAAAACGAGGTTCTCTTGCCAGATAAGGACTTGCAGGTTTTCTCCCTCCCTCAAAATTTTAGCCAGTATTTCAGCCCCTTCTAAAAGACTTGTTCAAGGAAAACGAATCCAGGTTTTGAATTTTGTGAAGTGTTGGTTGGTTCTCTTTGTGGGTATTTGCCTTTGGCTTCCTTCAGGGTATAATAAGCTTAGTCGCCTTCCTGATCTCAGGCTTGAAGTCCTGAGTGGGAAGCAGACAACGAGAGGGTCTACTTCCTTTCTCTGCTGCCTCCTGTAGGATGCAGAATTTCCTCCCTTCTGGAACCTGTGAGTTTTAAAAAAATGACATTAAGAAAATTCAGAAGATATTTGGACTTGATTTGTTCAACATACTCTTAGGTATAAACACTCACTGTGCTTAAGGAGCTCATGGCTCATGGTGGAAGCCATCACAGGTAAGTGAGTGAGATCAGCCCAGGTAGCTGTGGGGAGGGAGAGGAGGAGCACCCCACCCCTTGCCCTCTCAGGTCTGGGAGAACTTTGCTGTTCAGGGAGCACCTCGCAGGGTTGGAGTCTCCAGTGAGACTCAGCCAGGCAATGTGGGGCAGAGAGTGTTCCTGGCAAAGAATATTGTATTTTAACAAATAGCAGTGGTGATTTTACTAAATTAAGATTTCAGTTTAAATCTCCTCATGATTATAGTTGAGAATGAAAGTGTGCCTTTTCTTAATTAGTGAAAATATTGACCACTCTCTTTGCGTTCTTATCTTCTTTTTAAATTAATGACAGAGATGCTAAATGATGAATGTAAAACCCCCTCTTTTCTAGACAATGGAAAAGGAAGTAAGGAATTCCATGACAATTCAGAGTTTCAGAACTGGCACCTGCAGTTACTGAACTTCCATCTTGGAGTCAATTTGGTTGTTTTTCTGTCTAGATAGAACACTTCAGTGAGAGAGAAATGACACAGGATTCTAGAGAATGCTTAATAATATTGTCTAGATCTTAAGCAATGATGTCTAAAATTGGGTAAGGTCTTCCATTTCCATAATTACATTTCAGTATTTTTGTCTCATTTATGAATTGTGTGTTGAAGAAGTACTTCCCAAGTGGGCTGCGTAGCTGAGGACATTGAGCCAGTCAGACGTCCTTTCCGTATGGGATTGAAAGATATGCTCAGATGAGCCTGGGATGTACTAAAAACATTCTTACACATAGTAACTCATTTGCTCCTTGTAGATCTCAAGTGGGATCATTTTAAATAACAGGAAAGGGGCCAATTAATTTGGTAAAAAATACCAGTATTCTAGCCAGGTGTGGTGGCACTTGTCCGTAATCCCAGTACTTGGGAGGCTGAGACAGAAAGATTGTAGGTTCAAGGATAGCCTTAGCAAGTAGTGAGACTCTCAGCAACCTAGAGAGATTCTGTTTCAAAACAAACAAACAAACAAACAAACAAAAATAAATAAAAAGGGCTGAGGGTGTAGCTCGGAGGTAGAATACCCCTGGGTTCAATCCCCAGTACCACAAAACAAAACAGCTGGGGATGTAGCCTGGAGGTAGAACACTTCTGGTTAAATCTCCAGTAAAACACACACACACACACACACACACACACACACACACACACACACCCTTTTCTCTTTCAGGGCTATAGTGTGCACCACAGGAGAGAATTCACAATGTGTTTCCTGTAGCACCTGGTGGAGATGAAGTGTTAGTTATTATTATTTTCATCAATAGTTCAGGTAGTATTATATGTAAAATTCCATACTAATCTACCTTCATTCCTTCCTCCCTCCCTATCTCTCTCTTTTCTTTCTTTCTTGTACTAGGGATTGAACCCAAGGGCATCCTACCTTATTTATTTTTGAAACAGGGACTCACTAAATTGTTGGGGCTAGCCTCAAACCTGATCCTCCCATCTCAGTCTCTCAAGTACTGGATCACAGGCATGAGTCACCACACTTGGCTTCCACACTAATTTCTCTTTCAAACACATTTTAGTTTTTTTAGAAAAGGAGAACAAAATTGAGAATTTGTCTCCTACGAAGCTGTGTTTAATTCCACTTCTCTGTGTTGAAATCTCCTCTAGAGCACTTTCTTCTTCTTCACCTGGAGTCCTGTTTCCACTCTGGTTCCTGCTTCCATCTTTTAGGGTCATCTGCCCTAATTGGACACAGACCAATGCTTACTTGGCTTTTCTAACACTTCTTCTTGTTAATAAACAGAATTAACCTTGATTAAGTCAATTTATTCAAATAATATTCTATTGTATTTCCTTAGGGGTCTGTTTCCTTAGGCCTTTCTGCTTCTGTTTAAAATTCACAATTTTTCCTTCTCTCAGAGGGTGTTTGCTTCCTTACTGTACTCCCAAAGTACATGTTTTAAGTATTTAAAGAGGTTATAGAAGGAAATAAATGGGAGGCCAAATTACCCTGAATTTGTTCTCTTGAATCTGGTTGGTTGTATTTCCTTTTGCTTCCTATTTTAACTAAGAGATGTATGGTTGGCAAAGACAGACTTGTTTCCTTGGCTGAAAGGTGGTTTGTCAGTTCAGAAAAGGCCTGGTGGGTTTGTTTTTACTGCCAGATGGTCCTGGCTCACCAATCTATAGTCAAAACAGGGCTTGTAAGTCATCGTTTCCCTCCTGGAGGCGATAGGATCAATTTTCCAGCCTCTGAAAACATCATCCACAAATCTCTGAAAGTACCTTGCAGAAAAACTCCCTGGCCCCACTCTGTCAGCTGCTTCCAAAGTTGATCATCTGTCTTGATGCCTGAAGGCACCTTTGTTTATACATGGAGAAGCTCTGGCTGGCCACTGCCTAGAGGACCTTCCTTGGGCATGGGCTCCCACTCAGGAGGCCCGGAGGATGCCAGTCTGTTCACCCTCTGTCCCTCAGTCCCTATCCAATAAAGCGGTGGTGTCAACAGGCATATAGTCTGAGGTTATTTGTAGACATTTCCTTTTGCCAATGGATACATACAGGATTTAACCTTATGGCATTGCCCTTATTAAGATTGATACCTAAAAATTTAAAACTGCTGGACAAAGAGCTTTAACTGGTCCTGGGTTACCTACTCTTTAGGGTATTCCTTGATTCAACTCTCTGATATTTTTAATTCTTTTTTTTTATACTGGAAATTGAACCCAGGGGTGTTCTACCTCTTAGGCCACATCCCCAGCCCCGTTTTTTTTTTTTTTTTAATTTTGAATTAGGGTTTCACTAAGTAGTTGAAAGCCTTGCTAGACTGCTAAAGCTAGTCATGAACCTGTGATCTTCCTGTCTCAGCCTCCCAAATATTGAGGTTACAGGCATGCATTACCATGCCCAACTTTTTCTAGTTCTTAAAAAGAAACACTTATTTCAAATGGAGTTTGTTATTCCATACATTAGGTTTTTCTTCTTTTTTTTTTTTTGGTGTTGGGGATTGAACCCAGAACTTTGCACATGCTATACACATTTTCCCTCTGAGCTATACCCTTCCACCAAGGTCCCATAAAGGAATGAAGCCTTAATGTCCTAAGGCATCCATTGTAAATAATGAATTAAGTTCCCATCTGTGCATATAGATGCTATTAACTTTGTGCCACTTGCTGAAGAATTGAGGAAATAGTCACTCAAGTCATTTTCTGTAGGACCCAATTCTTCAGCAGAACCTTGATTAAGAAAGACCGTAAGAAATCTAATGTCTACTTTAGAATCAAGGTTTGATGGAATGAGCATGTTGAGAGTTACTCAAAGACCAGAGTTAGAGATGAAGCCACCAGTGTTCATTCTCTAAGCTCTTCTTATTCTCTAACCCTAGCAGGTCCTGGTGATGCATGCCTATATCCCAGTACTTGGGAGGCTGAGACAGGAGGATCACAAGTTCCAGGCTAGCCTCAGCAACTTAGTGAGGATCTCAGCAACTTAGTGAAACCCTGTTTCAAAATAAAAGAAGTCTGGGGGTGTAGCTCAGAGGTAGAATGCCCCAGGGTTCAATCTCTGGCACCCCTCCCCCAACACACCTGAGGTCTATCCCTCACACCTGCGGGTGGGCAAGGTTGGCCACTTACCTGTGGCTCGTTTCTCTTGGATGTGGCACAGTCTCAGGCCTTTACTTCCTCTTCTTTAGGGTCAACCCCACACATGCAAACTGCGAATCCTTGTTCTAGTCTCAGTTCTGATAGCTCTCTCACCTTTTCTAATCTTTCCTAGTCCATACTGGGGATAATAACATGAATCCAACGGTCTCACTGAAGGATCAAATAAGTAAATGTTCTCGAAAGTGCTTTATAAAACATAAAGGCATACACCATTGCTGTGGTTCTGGCAGCTTCAACTATAGGAGTGGAGCAGTGGCTCTAGAAGGATTCATGTCAACATGGGGTTCAAGTCTAGAATGACAGAGGGTCCCACACCCAATTCAGGCAGCTGGAAAGGCTGCCAGGAGGCATCAGCGGCAGGACACTTGGCACTGCCATGTTGAGAGGCAGTGCGCAGAGCAGAGAGTGCACACCTGAGAGAGTGCAGGTGATGACACCTGAGGACAGCCAAGGAGACCGTGGGTCTGAGGGAGCCACACGAGGAACTTCTTTGGTGATCATCTGTTATGTTAGTAAAATTCACTAGCAGAACAAACTCAGAGGTAGAGCACT
>PVLC010023911.1:0-25199 GCA_004027655.1 Graphiurus murinus | reverse complement strand
GGGAGATGCAAATCAAAACTACCCTGAGATTTCACCTAACTCCAGTCAGAATGGCAATCATAAAAAACACGAACAACAACACCTGCTGGCGAGGATGTGGAGAAGTGGGAACCCTAATACATTGTTGGTGGGAGTGCAAACTTGTGCAACCACTGTGGAAAACAGTATGGAGGATCCTCAGATGAATGGGAATGAACCTACCATATGACCCAGCAATTCCACTACTGGGTGTATACCCAAAAGAATGGAAACCAAACTATCAGACCGATGCATATGTATCTATGTTTATAGCGATTCAATTCCCAATAGCCAAACTATGGAAGCAGCCAAGATGTCCATCCACAGATGAATGGATTACAAAACTATGGGATATATACACAATGGAATTTTACTCAGCCATAAAGAAGAACGAAATCATGTTCTTTGCAGGGAAATGGATGCAACTGGAAAACATTATGTTAAGTGAGATTAGCCAGTCACAAAGAGTAAAGAAACATATGTTCTCCCTAATATGCGGATTTTAGGGAGTAGATGGGACATAAGAGGGTCCCCAGATGAAAAAGTAGAGACCCTCGATAAACAAAGAAGTAGACTTAACCGAAGGGAATGGACGGGGGGTGGGGGGGAGAGCATACTAAGGCACATGATGTACTTACACAATTATATCAAGATCACTCACTGAACTGAACTTGAAAGGGAGGGAGGGCGAGGAAACGGGTTGGGAATTTGGGATAGGGTCAGATGAGAAATGTGTGCACATTTGTCTTTATCAATTTGTACCTAACAAAAATGTATAAATACAAAGCACGAATTATTACAGTAAAAACAAGAAAGTGATCAGCTATAGTTAAAACAATGGATACAAAAGGAACAGTCCAAAATCTGATCCTCTAGTAATGGACTAAACTTTGTAAATTGTCATCTAAAAGTAATTTATACTGATTATGGTATTTTAAATGTAAATCTTCAGAAGAATATTTCATCAATTTTAAGATTATGCTGAATAGCAGCTGGATATGAGGAAAATATATAGCCAACAAAGAATTATAGTAAAGCCATTTTAATATAAATATGAATAAGAAGGTTGAATACAAGCTAAAATAGACAAAGGATAAAGTAACAGAGCCCAAAATTGGCCAATATTTTATATTTTGTGAAAACTTACAGAAAGTAGAATATAACATTATTCCAGGAATAGTTTAGTTAGCTTTTTATTTTAGAAAGCTTCAGGGTCCCCAGATTCTAATACCGTGAATAGATATGGTTATTGTCTTTACGTTCTATGCCCTAATATTAAGTATTTCTCTGCCTTTGTTCTGCCCATGAATATATGGGTCAACAACTAATCAATAGAAATCATCATAAATATTAAAACTGGGCCATAAAGCCTGAAACAGGAAGTGATATTCAAGCCAAACACAAGAATGCTGCATACCAGGAAGAAAAACTGTCTCTTTGATACTTGGTCAGTGCTTCTACCCAATAAACACATTTCTTACTAGATGGATTTAAAGTGACTCTGTTGGATACTTTCCCAAGGAGATTCTCAAAATGAGATACACACAGATTTAAATAGATGATACTTAATTCTAAGGACAATGAAACATGATAAAGTCACTGGAGTTTTTATTTAGCCAGAGTAATGGTAAGACATTTATTTTCTAATCCCTTTGAATCTAGTAAGCATTCTATTCATGGAAATGCAGGTGAGATCCTGTGACTACACAGATAGTTTTTCATGCTTAGCCACTTCTCTCTGCACTGATAGAATAAACCCTCATTACCTAAGATAACCTGAGTACATATCTTCCTGGTAAGGGAGAAGAGTTTCTTTGACACACAAGCATAGGATTAATACAGGTAACTTCAGAGCCGGGCGTGGTGGCGCGTGCTTGTAATCCCAGCATTCGGGAGGCTGAGAACTGAGGATCCGGGTTCGCGGCCAGCCTCAGCTACCTAGTGAGGAACTCTGCAACTTAGTGAGACTCGGTTTCAAAATAAAGAATAAAAAATAGGGCTGGGGGTGTAGCTCGGAGGTAGAATGCCCCTGAGTTCAATCCCCAGTACCGCCAAAAAAAAAAAAAAAAAAAAAAAACAGGTAACTTCAGACAATTACATACAAAATTGCTTCTGCTATATAATGTGTCTATTATAATTTCCAATCCTGCCTTTGTAGGGATTAGTGATTCATTGTTTATATGTGACTAAGGTAAATTATGTCTATGTTGGCCAAGTATAGTCTAGATTTTGTCACCAGGTTCTCTTCTGTAGCTACATCAGCTTCACATGAAATATACTTAATAACAATTTGAGAGAATGCGGTTTCTAGGCCTGAAGCAGCTCGAAATCTAATATTAACTAAAGAACTCTTATGGATTGAATTTATACAGCTCTAAGTAACTCCATTTGTGATTTAATTCTTAATTGCTCAGAAGACAAAATAGCCCCCCAATATAGTTTTCAAAATGTACTATGTCAGCTGTGCATTTGAGCCTCTCCTCCTCCCCCCAAAAAGGCATGGGACACTGTAAATTTCTGGGTTTTTTTTTCTCCCTAGCAATACTTTGCCTATATTTGTACAATTTCTGCAACAGCTCTCTATTTCTTTAAATCTATGATCTATTTTATACTGCAACCCACCGTGGGGGATAAGGAATGAAATGTATCCTTTTCTGAAGATTTCTGAGAAAGGAGTTCAATTTAGAATACTCCCCATATGCACAAAAGTTCAGTTTCCTGTACAACACCATTTGTTAACAATTCTTGTTTGAACAATGTCTCCTCATTTTTTTAGCATTTACTTTTAATGATTATTTCAAAATGCCCAATGTGTAGAACTTATATATATATATACATATATATTCATATATATGAATATTATATATACATACATATACTATGTATATATACATACATATAGATTTATTTTTTTATTGATGAATTATAATTGTATATGAAAGTGACATTCATAGTAATAATTCATATATGCACATTTTAAAAAGTTAATTCACTAAAGTAGAATTTTAGCTGTAAAAGTGCTCTATAGATGTCTGTCAAAAAAGGAAAAAATAAGAACAAATATAATGATGATAGAAATTACTTTGCTACTTAAGATGAAATGTGTAACTTTAACATTAGTTGCCTATGCTCATGCAAGCTTTTTGGGGTTTTTTTTTTCAGTAAATTTTGTAGTGTTTAATATTTTTCTAATTATCTCTGATAAAATTAGAAGAAAAGGAATGTATTTTTTGAAGTATATGCGCTCTGGAATTAGACAAATTCAAACTGGAAACTTGGTTCTCCCGGTCATTAAATTAGAATTAAAGGTGAGCAAAATATATAATCAGATGACCAATAAATTACATGTCCCTATTTTGTAGATACCTGAAGTCTGTTTCTGAACAAAACATTTATAAACAAATCTTTTCCAGACTGCCACTTGAATTCCTCTGCCTGTGGCTGACAAAACTGAAAATAATTTCCAGTCTCCAAATAACTTGATGAGAAAAAGAGATTATAAAACGGGAAGGAAAATGAAAATTCCAAGACTGATGGGGGATTCCATTGTTATTTTGGAGATGTGATCCCCATGTTTATGTTGTTTTTCATAATGCATATCCCTTTTCCTTGTGAAAGAGCAGACATACTAAGAAATGAGCTGAGTATCTGTGTTGTAAAGAACACCCTAAAATGAAAACTTAGCTTTCTGTGTGAGTATTGGATGTGGAGAGAGAAGTTTGGGAGGTTGGAGGGATAATAGGTGCTATATGTTTCTTTGCTTACTGTTGAGAAGACACACAGATATCCCATTACTTTCTCCCTATATATCTAGGCAGAAATGTTAACCAAATGCGGAGAAATACAGAACAGGACAGGGTTACACTATTGATCCCTGGGGATTTTCAGCATCCAACAGAGACATCTTTTGGAACTTCTGCTTCTCATTTAGGGTAACTAAATGAGACAAGAGAAAGGGAACTCCAAGAGGAGAAGAAGAATTGAATTTCTGTCTAACAAAACATCAACCAGCCACACACCTGAATGGTGACCCTTTCTTTATCTCCAAAAGTTTTAATAAAGCCACAGATATTTGAAAGGAGTAATATGATTGACATTCTTGTCATGACCAATGATGGGAATCATTTTGCAACAATGGCTATCACATGGTCTGCTTGAAAGTAAGACTGGGAGATTTTTTATTATATATTTATTTATTTTGCGGTACTGGCGATTGAACTCAGGGGCATTCTACCTCTGAGCTATACCCCCAGCCCTATTTTTTATTCTTTATTTTGAAACTGGGTCTCAATAAGTTGCAGAGTGCCTCACAAGGTAGCTGAGACTGGCTGCGAACCCGGATCCTCTGGTCTCAGCCTCCCAAATGCTGGAATTACAAGCATGCGCCACCATGCTCAGCTAGAGACTGGGATATTTTTGAGGAAATAAACTTTGATATTCATAGAAGAAGTGGCAAAGGATCTAACCAAGATAGTGCAATTGGTTGGATGAGACATGCTTGCAAACCTCAGGACTTAGGAGGCCTCAAATGGCCTCTTGGTTAAATGAACATGTTCAGTGTGCAGAGTAATTGTAATGTTATACAATGTTATAAATACAGTAAGGTTTTTTGTTTGTATTGGGAAATATCAGAGACCATCCCATAGCTGAGGAGGTACTAGAATCCACTCATTGTGGATCCCAATTGATTATCTTCCTTTATGCTTCCCCTAATGGCATTAATGATCAAAGAGAACTCCATGGTATGCTTGAGAGGTTTAACAAGACAAATATTTTTTTCTTGTTTTGTTTTGTTGTTTTTTGAGGTACTAGGGATGGAACCTGGAGGCATTCTACCTCCAAACTATACCCCCAGCCTGATTTTATTCCTTTATTTTGAAACATGTCTCACTAAGTTGCAGAATGCCTCACTAAGTTTTTGGGGCTGGCTGAGAACCTGTGATCCTCCTGTCTCAGCCACCCAGGTACTGGAATTATAAGCACCCAGGTACTGGGATTACATACTTAAAATTGTTTCTGCACAAAGTAAGGTCTCAGTAAACACCAGGAATTATTGATAATAAATGATCTGTGCTATTTTTAATGCTCTGACCTTAAAATTTTGTCAAAGAAAAATATAAACATCTCATTAAGATATTTTTATTTTTTATATTTTATTTTTTAAATTGGTGTGAGATATTTTTATTTTATGAATAAATATTTTGATCAAAAATTTAGAAAACCTATCAATCATGAAAGTTTTGTCATGAAATATTTCCTTTTTCTCTGTTAGGATAAAGGAAACATAAGTAAGACTAGCCATTAACCAATTAAAGGACTCAAAAACCCCTAAGAAGTAGGGTTTACTTTTCAATTACCTAGTTTGGTTTTTTTTTTTTTTTTTTTTTTTGGCGGTACTGGGGATTGAACTCAGGGGCATTCTACCTCCGAGCTATACCCCCAGCCCCATTTTTTATTCTTTATTTTGAAACCAAGTCTCACTAAGTTGCGGAGTGCCTCACTAGGTAGCTGAGGCTGGCCGCGAACCCAGATCCTCCGGTCTCAGCCTCCCGAATGCTGGGATTACAAGCGTGCGCCCCCACGCCCGGCAATTACCTAGTTTAATGATTTCCTTTTGCAAATGAAGAAACTGAGGGCCATAGAGTTTAAGAGACTCATTATTAGCAAGAGAGGTATAAAGAATAGCCCTAGAACCAATGTGCCCTGACTTCTAGTCTAGCCCTTGTACATTACACCATGTATAAATTGCAGAGCTTTACAAGACATCTAATGAGAAAAGTAAGTTAAAGTTTTATTGTGAAGGAAAAACACAATAAAATTAACAAAAAATGAAGTGTAAGGATTTCCTGTGTGAGATACTAAGTGGGAAGGGAAGGTTCCCTTTTAAAAATATTAACTTTTAAAAATATTAACAAAAAACTTACAAGAGAATCCATGCACTTTGACTCCTTAAGTGTATGTATATTTGTATGTGTGCAGACGCAAATTAGATGTCGGCTTACAAAGCACAATAAATGATAAAACCTGCTTTCTCTGATAAAATGCATAGTTATTCAGTAAAGAAATAATTAACTATATATACTTCTCTATTGCATGCATTTTTACAATAGGGAGCATATCTTGCTTTACTATTAAAATACTTGAGCTAATACAAAATTCTGGCTTGATCTTTTACTCCTTGGCTTCGAGAACATTTTATTTCTCTGCTATCTCACATATCTTTAAATTCATGCAGAAAGATATGGCCCCTATCTTTAAATCAGGAGAAAACATCATGTTACTATTTTATGCCTCTTTTTGTCTCAATTGGAATATTTTATTTCGAACTCCTCACCAAGAACAATGTTATTAAGAAAGAGAAAAGAACACATGATACTTAGACTATAGTAGATGCTGAAGTTTATCATAGTAGTAACAAGCATTATACAAAAATTATTTTCTTTATTTGGATTGCATGTGGTCATAAACAAAGAACTGATCACACAGAAGCCTACTTATATTTCCTATGAGTCCAGAGAGACATTGTAAAGTATCTACTATAGTAAAAAAGATTTCAGAAGCAGTGTATCTTTCATAACATATTGCAGTTTTGTGATCTCCAAGGAGTCTTTAAATAATAGATTTTCTTTATGGCAGGCTTACCTATGCAATTCTGTTTTGATTACGGTGTTATTTTCCTCCTCTTTTCCAAATCTTTCAAAAGCAGCAACAACTGAATTCACAAAACAATGCCATTGCTACTCTATTATGTAAAGTAATTTTATAAACAATAAGCTTTTTATTCTCATATTTTATGACTAAGTGATATATGTTTGAAGCAGAACTGCTATGCAGCTTGTGTGTACAATTTGCAACCATGTAAGATCTGCCAGAGGCTATCACATTCAAGTACTTTGAACTGGTAGAAAAATAGTCACAACCCTGGTCCCTGTTCTCCCTCCCCCTGATCTGACCGATCATCCTGGGAAGACTGCAGCAAGACCTAGAACTGATGAGGCACATTTAAAAACTGGGGTTCCCAGGACTCAGGACTCTGCTTTTATAAAAGCTCCTGCTGATTTAATTTTTGTTAAATATTTTTAATCTCAAGAGATGCTGGTTAGAAAGAAAATGTACATTATATGTATATAATAATTGCGAAGTAAGTAATTGGGAAGAAAGTAGAGACAAAAGATTCATCTAAGAAAACCTTTGTGTCTATACCCAAGCACTTAAGCCACCACTGACTTTATCACCCTTTGCTATCTGGTTTGGACTAGTTCAGGGATGTTTTCTGAAATGCTTTTTGGAGATCTTATTACTCATCTTGCAATTCACTGGACACCACCACTCATTTTTTTTTTTTTAATCAAAAAAAGCAGGATTTGAGTTAGGACTGTGTAGATTCAGATCTTAGTTTTTTGTCATGCTGCTAAGTATAAGATCTTGGGTGTTTTTTTTTTAAATTTTAACTTTTCTATGCCTTATTTGTGTAATGACAATTATATGGGGTAATTAATGCATGACAAATATTATGATCAATAAATATTAGTCATCACAGTTATGTTGTTATTACTACATCATATTACTATCATTCAATAGGCCAGTTACCATTGATGCATACATTTAGATCTAATTTCCATAAAGAATAAATAAGTCTTTTTCTATAATCTGATGCAGAGAAGCATCCCCAATATATAAGATATATTTCAGTATATCAAACAAAATCTTCCTGTGAAAAGATACTCATTATAAAATTACCTTTATTGTTATAAAGTAGACTAATGATATACAATTTTAATAATTTGTTATAATTCAGTCCCCATACTTGGTACCTTTTCCTGCTTTTTGAAAGAAGAGGACATATTTGTGAAATTTTGCACTTCACTTAGAGAGGGTATAGTAGCAATTAGAAAAACTGGTACTTACTAGATGCCATATATTAAATATATTGCCTTGATTCCCCACAGCATCCCTAAATGCAGCTGTCAGTATTCTCATTTTACAAATAAGGAGACAAGTTATTAAAAAGATTAAGTAATTTTTCTAAGATTACAGAATTAATAAGTTGCATAAGTGTTGGGAAGCTGAGGCAAGAGGATTGCAGATTCAAGGCTAGCCTCAGCAGTTTAGCAAGGCCCTCTTTCAAAATAAAAAATAAAATAGATTTGGGGGTATACCTCAGGGGTAAAGTGCCAATTCCCTGTACCACAAAAACAAAACAAAAAACAAATAAGTTGCTTAGTGTATTTCAAATTCCACTCATATAAGTAAGCCATTTATAAAAGCATTTAATAAATTGTCATCTATGATGACTCCACCTCAGTATATCTTCAGATATTAAGCTACAATAAAAATGTTTAAGAAACTGAAACTGCCTTTTTCTCTCCCAAATTAACTTTTACATGAAACTTATGTAATAGCTAAAGAAGACACTTGTTAATATTAGCATATTTTATACTTTCAAATGTATAATGCATTGCTTATAAAATAAATCAATGAGAAAAATAAAATTGTTTTGAGTAAAACAAACCTTTCCATTTAGGGTTTATGGGCATTGGTTGCATTTCATTATCCTTGGCATCAAATTACTTTTCTTTTTTTCTTTTATTGTTTTACCTATGAAGACAATTTTTAAAGTTGATTTTATAACTTTAGCTTATTCTTGATTAAACTGGCCTGATCCAAAAGCTTGAAACAGATTCAGAATATTGTTGTCTCAAGTGAAAATATTAACATAGACAACATTACTGTTTTAATAGTTTTCAAATGAGAGAACTATTCATAAATTACAAATACCACCTAGTAGGTTAGTATTTATTTGATATGGAGTAACTATATCTAATATTTACAATGATTTATCTCCTCTTGTATTTCCTGTACTGTCTCTTTGCTTACTCAGTCCCCTGATTATTCAGCACCTGTTCTAAGTGGTTCTCTATTCTATCTATGTAGTACTCTAATCTATCTCTGAAATAATTTTGACAACCCAGGGATTTCTGATGATGCTGAAAATAATTCATCTCTCTGTGATAAATATAAGATTTAATTGGAAGCAAGAAATTAAGTCCAAAGGGAAAAGATTGGAATGTCAAAGTGGAAATGGTGTTGTTGTTGTTGTTGTTTTTTTCTGATTTTGAATCTATCTTGTCTTTTGTTCTACTTTCTTAATAAAAGATCCCTGAAAAAACACAATGAGAGGTCCACTAAGTAATATCAATGATTATGCCATTTAATTTGCTTAATTTTTACTTTGATTTTTCAAACAAAAAGGTATTAAATCAAAAAGCTAAATAAAACCAAACTGCAAAGTTTGAGTTGATCCATAGATCCTTCATATTAACCAAAATGATCATTGTTTTGTATGTATCTATACCTTAAGTGTTTCTTCTCTAGTTTAATGTGAATATTTAGTACACCGTCTATGAATGATCATTATTGATGGAAAAAGTCCACCTTGTGGAACTGAGGAGATTCCCCAATTGGCAACATTAATTGTTGCTGCAGAACAACCGATCTCAGGAAAAATCATTAATGGTACTGCAACTATATGATTTTCCCAATGCAATTAGATGGTATAACCTCAGAAGTTTCTGGAATCTTTTGCTGTTTGAAGATAAACATTCTCTCAGCTGCCAAAGTTCAGCTTTATGCCAAGACAGTAAAGTGCTAAAATTAGCCATTCTCATTTTAAACAACTGAAAAGAAAAGCCAGCTTTCACTGAGTAAATTACATAAAATACTTTGACATCAGACCATCCCTGAGAAAAATCCCCAAACAAAAGCAGGTACAATGTTCGTCAGTAAATCCTTGAAAAGCTCTGACTGAAGACAAAAGCATGTTGTAGTATTTTAATATACTGCGAAGTTTTTTTTTATAAATTTACATATAATGAATTAAAAAGGGTTTGAACTGTAGGTGTCTTTATTGAATAGCTCTTCTGTAAAAACAATGTATTGAAAGACTTAGGCATCACTGTAAAACTTACCTTTCTTATAGAACCCTCAGGACTGAACAAATCTAGGCTACTTGAACAGATTGTAATTGACAAAGACCTTTGATTTGGCTTGACTCTGTAGTACTGAGGAGATACCGCCGTAGCACGGCTGCTCATCAGACAGGTCTCTTCTCCCTGGCTAACAACAGTGTGTCCATGGCAATGCAATTAGCACAGGGCCCTTGGAGATCAAGGAGTGAGGAAATAGGCTACGGTGTTGCTTCAACAAGCTTTGCCCTACACAGCCTTTCTCTGTAATCTTATATCCATGCATCAATAAGTAGAATGAAATTAGCAAAAAGATAGCCTCAAAAAATTTGCAGTTACCCTATAATCACTAATCAGTCCTGACAGGAGCTTCATCTTGAACCTTGTGTTCCTCAGCTTCAGACAAAAGAAACAGAAGCTAAGAGACTTTATCATTCTATGCCCTAACTTCTCAAAGTTTGCCCTCTTACAAAATAAATTCATCAGACATTAATATATTTTATTTTGGTCTTTCATGGATATAAAAATGGCCCATTATATACATTTTTTCATCTTTTACATCCTTTACAGATCATTTCACCATCTTTTAAGACCATTGTCCACTAATCTGTTCATTGTCTTAGAGATGTCATTCAATAGCAGGAATCTCAAAAAATAAGTAGTTATATGTATGTATGTATGTGTGTACATATATATTTCTATCTGTGAAATGGTACTTACAAGTGCTATAACCTTTTACAAGGCGCTTAATTCCTTTGGACCTTAGTTTTCTCATTTGAAAAATAGGCAAGTTGCACTAGGTAATGTCTGCCACCTTTGCTGCTTTCAAAGCTTCAGAGATTTCTGCCTTTATTCTTTCTAATATAGGGTGATTGGGTATGGCTGTCATTTATCTTTTGTCTCTCAGCTCCAAACCCACCTCCCTATACCCTGCCTTGGGATGCTTGGGATGATGCTTGGACTTTACAAACTACTTCTCTCCTTTGTTACCCAATTTCCTTTTAGACTCTGATAGTAGGAGAGGCTAGAGGGAAACTGCAAGGATGAAAGAAGGTGGCTATGGAACTTGCTCATTTTGTTTTTCTTTTTGTTTGTTTTGTTTTGTTTCATGAACATTGTGTAGCAATCATCAGTTGCTCCAGAAATTGGCTTCTGTCTCTGGCTACTTTCAATACTCCTTTGCCCTTCAGTCCTCTAACATCTGTTTAATTATTTACTTATAGTATATTTCTCACTGTACTTTCTAACTTTCTGTTCGGACCTAGATTGGTACTTAGAGCTTGATGCATTAAATAGAGCCAAGAGGACATGAAACATGTCTCTCCATTACCTTGTTCACTGCTGTGTCCAGTCTGAAACATAGTAAGTTCTCAATGCATACTAAGTCAATGTGAGCTTTAAAAAACCGGTGAAATTGATGTGAGTCCTGGATCACTTAAAAATCATGTGTTCCTAGGAAAGTCTCTTGGCACTTCTGGTTTTCAATTATATAACCTATAAAACACAAAAGAGTAAAATGTTTTTAATAACTCCTGGCTACTTACAAAAATGTGCCTTAAAGGGCTAAGCTTTTCTTGTATAGTATAATGTAATCACTGATAATCTGGTTCACAGCTGATTTTCAATAAATGTGTTCGATGGGTGGATGAAGAGTGAAGGCTGCATGCAATAAAAAAGCAATTTTTATAATTGCCAGACATGGTAGATATTTGACAAATTTGGACTGTACCATCATTATTGTTTTTCTGAGTCAGATTTCCCCAAAGACTGGAAAGTAGGTGGGTAAGAACAATATCTTACATATGTCTCTAACTTCGATGCCTAGCATAGCATCTGGATATTGTCAGTAATTGTCAATAGGTGAACTAAGCATATTGCTAATATTTTCCAACTCCAGTAAGTGCCTCATCTGCTTTCAATTGTAATCATCTATTTCTGTATTACTTGGTATATGGACATGGTAAACTTGGTAGTTAAAAACTTAGCCTTTGGGGGTTCAAAACCCATCTCCACAAATTACTAGCAGTTACCATCTCTGCTCCATGGGTTTTCATATGTAAATAAGTAAACAATAGTTCCTATCTGTTAGAATATTTTGGACGATTAAAAAATTACTACATCAAAAGTTTTTAGAGCAATGACAAATACATGGTAGTATTTCATAATGCTGATTATTGTTACAGAAATATTCACTTGGAACAGCCAACATATTAATTTTGAAATAGGTGAAGTCATTAACAATATTCTGGAGATATAATAATGAGTTGTTGGGAGCATTATGTTGATCATGCAAAAATAAGATCGATACTCATTTTAATTTTTCATGGTACTAGGGATTGAACCCAGGGGCTTTCTACTTCTGAACTACAGTTCCAATCCTATTTTATCTTTTATTTTGAAACAGGGTCTCACTAAATTATCACAAGTTGGCCTCTGTCATCCCTCCATCTCAGTCTCCCAAGTACTGGCATTACAACTGTGCCTGCCTTGATCCTCATTTTTTATAAAACTATTATTTTATCAAGAGGTGGTAAAATGATAAAAACATAATCTTAGCTGGGTGTAGTGGCACATGACTGTAATCTTCGTACTTGGGAGGCTGATACAGAAGGATTGCAGGTTCAAGGACAGCCTCAGCAAGTAGTGAGACTCTCATTAACCTAGTGAGACACTGTTTCAAAATGGAAATAAAATAGGGCTGGGGGTGTAACTTGGAGGTAGAATGCCCCTGGATTCAATCCTCAGTACCACAAAAAATAAAATAAAAAATAAAAGCAATCTTAGCAATATTAGATTCACCTGAGATGCTAAAAGATGGGACATACTTCCCAAATTAAGTAGGAAAAAAAATTATCATTCCCATTTTTGCAAGTGTGGGTAAAGATGATACATAAAATTAATGTTATAACTCTTGAAAAATGCTATCAGTGCTGTCCCTGAACTCTCTGTTTATGTATCTGCCTATTTATAAATATCTTTGAGCACCTTTTAAGCGCTACTTATTTTGCCAGTGAATCTAGAAAGTCATGTCATTAAATAACAGAGGTTCAAAACAGAAGCCTAGCAGCCCTTCCTTCTGTCTTAACTAGCATATCTCACTGGTTACTGAGCATGGCATAAAAATAACCAAAACAGGTCTCTGCACATTGACTCACCAACTTGTTTATGTCTTCACTGTGGGTTGAAATCCTTCAATCCAAAAGCTCAAAAGAGCCAAACTCAGATTTTCACATATCCAGTTGTATTTAAAACAGACTTTTAGCCATTTTGGTACCTGCTTACTTTGCTTAGCCCATGCAGCTTCACCTCACATCTTCTGGCTGTTGATATGAAGAGCCTTGTAATTAAAAGTCCTCAAGTCTCTAGTCCCTTTGCAGTTCTCTTCCCACCATGTTGCTGAGTGACATCACTTAGAAGCTTAAGCCCTGTCTCCAACCTTCATCTTTCCCAAGAGTCTCAATATCCCCTTTCCCTCCTGGATGGTGGTCCCTTCGTGACCCATAAATATCCATATGATCTCATATTGTGAAAGACGTGACTTGCATACAAAGATGTCCAAGCACCATCCAACAATTCTTATATACTACTGCTATCTGATGGTCATATCTTTTTAACAACTCCAAAACATCTCCTTCTTTCTTTTATTTTTTTTTAAATCTCTAGGATCCATCCTATATTTTTTCACCCTGAGCACAACTGCTTTGGTTCAAGACTCATCATCTTTAGCCTCAGTTTTTAAAACAGACTTGTAGCTAGTGTCCCGCCTCCAGTTTTACTCTACACAGCTGTCAGGATGACCTTTTCCAACATGAACTTGATCATATTATATATCAATTCTTACTTTTCATTGGATTATTGTAACACTACCTTCATTGAATTAAGGTGAGTGAATGTCTAATCCTAGAAGTTTAATTGAATGACACCTTTATATAAATATGAATTAGAAATAAAATTCAAATTAAAACATGGTAAGAAGACAAATCAATTGCTAGTCTGTGACATATAAAGAAATGTCCAGAGGAAACTTTAAAGATGCCTTTCAAGGAGCAGATTAAATTTAAACTTACATAAAGTATACCACAGTTATTCTCAAATAGGCTTGTGTCTTTTCTATGTTCATTGAAAGTTATCTCTAGTATAAAATAGTTTAAAAGGCACAGGATTTTAGAGGCAGAAAAGAATAAAAAACAGGAATATGTCTTCCAAATATGCAAATTTAAATGTCCATTCTGGTCAAATGTGTTTCAGTCAGGTTGTATTTCATTTGTCATTTAAGAATTAATAAATCACAAGGTATAGTTGCACATACCTGGAATCCCCGCAACTTGGGAGGTTGTGACAGAAGAATCACAAGTTCCAAGCTAGCCTGGGCAACTTAGCTAGTCAGACCCTCCCTCACAATATAAATTTAAAAGTGTGAGCTGGGCATGGTAGCACATGCTTGTAATCCCAGTACTTGGGAGGCTAAGACAGAAGGATTGTAGGTTCAAGGACAACCTTATCAAATAGTGAGACTGTCATCAACCCAGCAAGACCTTGTTTCAAAATAAAAACAAAATAGGGCTGGTAGTGTTATCTCAGAGGAAGAATGCCACTGGGCTTAATCCCAGTACCACAAAAAATAATAATAATAAATAATATTGGGGATACAGCTCAGTTGTAGGGAGCCCCTGAGTTAAATCCCAGTACTGAAGAAAAAAGAGAGAGGAAAAGAAAGAAAGAAAAGAAAAGGGAAAGGAAAGAAAAAAATGAAATTCATAAATAAATCCTAGAAAAAAATCTCTTCTAAAATCAATAATCTTTTTTCTCTTTACCACAGTTTCCTAAAATCTGAAATATGTTTTATGTCTTTCTATGTCAAATTCCAAGTGGTTCTCCAGTATTCATTCACTTATTTACCATCCAATTTTTGAATCTCCATTATGTACCAGTCTCTGTGCTTGGTGCTTATATAAAGTACAATAAATCCCTGACTAAATGTATTTAGATATTTTTACAAGAAGAAAGCAAACAAATAATTCTATGACAATGAAAAAGACTACACTGAGTTTGGTTTATACAAAATACAGTATGGTTTCTAGAAGTCAAATCCACCTCCATTAAATAAGTGGAGGGAAGACTGAAAAAAGGAAATCTTTGGTGCATATCAAAGAATGTACTTCTAGTCCTGTTAAGAGTCATTTGTCCTAAAACAGCGAAGGTCTTTGAGAGACAAGAAGTTGGCTAGAAAGCCTCTGTGAACTAGACTACCACAACTCAGGCCCCTGATTCTTAACCTGATGGACAGTATAAATGTCAATATAAAATACTAATGTGTATATAATATCATGTCTCTGATATAACTCTCACACTTAGTGTATCACTAGAAGCTCAGAGAAGCTTAATAATGAGGAATAATTATAACTGGTTCTTTATTTCTATATATTTTTCTTTGGGAAAATGTTCTGAAGTTACTATTTTACTTCACCATAAAATAGTGTATAAAATCCTCGGAATTTGCTGTTTAAAGAGGAAAATGTATGTTCTGTGCAGACTAAAAGTGAAGGAAAAGAGATTATCTGTGTCTTAGTTTCTTGATCTGTAAAATGGAGCAGCTCAAAATACATACCACCTCAGGTAACAGAAGAGTTTAAATTACTTATGTAAAGTGTTCAAAAGAGTGTCTGTCACAGAGTAAACTCTCAGTAAACGTTATCTACTATCATTTTTAATATCATCATCATGATCATTATTGTGACAGTATTCTAAATATTCATATGTATTTTCAATAATTCTTTAAAGGAGACAAAATATATTGACAATATTTTTATCTCAGGTTACTGTCATTATATTTATTGTTCTAATATAAACATTATAGTTATTAACTGTGGAATAGTTGATAAATTGACTTTCCCTGTAACATGCCACTTATGGGTTAGTTTATGGTGGTCTGGTTTGCTTTGTGTCCAGTTTCTAATTCCCTGCAGAAATATTCAAAGATGGCATCAATATAGAAATGGCTCCTAGGTCCTCCAGCCCTGTGTGAGCATAGAGCAGAAGAGAAACAGGATTGAAAGGTACAGAGCCAGAAGCTAGTGGTAAAAAATCCTTCCAGACAGCTGGGGGTGGTGGTGCATGCCTGTAATCATAGTACTTGAGAGGCTGAGACAGGAGGATCACAGGTTAGAGGACAACCTCAGCAAAATAGTGAGACTCTCAGCAACTTAGCAAGACCCTGTTTCCAAAACAAAAAAATAAAATAAAAAAGGGCTGTGAGTGTATATCTGAGGTAGAATGTCCTTGGGTTCAAACCCCAGTCCTCCCTCGAAGTAAATACATACATACATACATACATACATACATACATACGTACAGAAAAATAAATAATAAAAAATCCTTCCAGGGACCTACAGTACAGCTATGAAAAAATATAATTTTTCCCAAATTAGGCAATAATTCTAAAAATCTATGTCACACTGCCTATAAAAACTTGTAGATCTAAAGCAGTTGCCTTTAAACTATTGATAAAATGTTTAATCTACCATGATAAAGAACTAAGGTTTTTTAATTTTTATTTTTTTAATATTCTCTATTATTCCTATATAAAATGATTTTCAAAACTGCTGTCATAGGAAGAGTCAATCAAAAAGTCATTGACTTGGAGCCGGGCGTGGTGGCACACGCTTGTAATCCCAGCATTTGGGAGGCTGAGACCAGAGGATACGGGTTTGCGGTCAGCCTCAGCTGCTTAGGCAACTTAGTGAGACTCAGTTTCAAAATAAAGAATAAAAAATAGGGCTGGGGCCGGGCGTGGTGGCGCACGCTTGTAATCCCAGCATTCGGGAGGCTGAGACCGGAGGATCCGGGTTCGAGGCCAGCCTCAGCTACCTAGTGAGGCACTCCGCAACTTAGTGAGACTCGGTTTCAAAATAAAGAATAAAAAATAGGACTGGGGGTATAGCTCGGAGGTAGAATGCCCGTGGGTTCCATCCCCAGTACTGAAAAAAAATAGGGCTGGGGATGTAGCTCGAAGGTAGAATGTCCCTGAGTTCAATCCCCAGTACCGGAAAAAAAAAAGTCATTGACTACAGCTGGGTGTGGTGGCACACACCTATAATCCTAGTACTTGAGAGACTGAGACAGGAGGATCACAGGTTCACAGTCAGCCTCAAAATCTGATTGAGGCCCTCTGCCGTTTAGTGACACCCTCTTTTAAAAAAAATAAAATGGGTCTGAGGTTGTAGCTCAAAGGTAGAATGTCTCTGGCTTCAATCCCCAGTGCCACACACACACAAAAAAAGGTCAGGAACCAAAATATGTAGAACAAAAAAGTATGATAGAGGTAGTTTCTGTTAGTAGAAATTACTTTTTTTCCTCAATTTTGTGAGTTCTGTGTTTTCAACTGGCTTTTAATAAGTTGCATTTTAATTTTTTCTCATTCCTAATAAGCATTCACTTTGTGTCTATTTTTACTCTTGATTTTGTGGTACTAATTAAAAAAAAATAAAACAGCCCCTCAGCTTCTCTAACTTGGGGACCTCTTTCCCTGAATACTACTATTATCAAACAGGCACAGAGCCAGGTCCCATGGGTAGTAAGCAACAAAGCAATAGTACTGCTATGTGCTAAGTGTGGTGAGAAATACAAAGGCTGAAACTATGAAATAGGAATCCAGGGCACATAGCTCAAATGTCCAGTATGTTAGACAATTAAAAAAAAATAAGTATTTTGAGGTTAGAGCAACATGCATTTTTGTAACAAGCAAACTGAGAGGCAGAGAGACTTGCAGAAGTTTAGAGGCTGAGTGAGGAGATTCTCTGACAGTTGAAAGGAATTAGGGAAGCAAAACCAGAGAAAGGAAAGGAGAAAGGAAAATAAGAGAAGAAGGAAATGAGAGGCGAGAAAGAAAAAAAGAGAAAAATGAAGCTTTTGGTTTGACTGAACAATCTGTTAGGGTTCCACCTCCAAAGAATACACGCCTACTTGAGAGTTTGTTTTTGAGTAATATTGTGTGAGGAACATATGTGAAGTATCTAGTGAAAATTATTTTATTTGGCTCTCCTAATGTTAGCTCACAGTTGAAAAAAGAAAATGAAGGAAGCAGAAAGGAACCTGTACATAGAAAGATAAAAGTAAGACTATAGTTATTCCATATCTATATCTATATCTATATAATTAAATATATAATGTATGTTATATTTATAATTATTGACTACTTTGTAATATGCATATGAAATAACATCATTTCAGCCAAATGGGAATTTTAAGGTAAATCCCATGACTTTTGGGAAAACTGTTTACATTAAAATAATGAAAATTGGTTTAAATAATAAAAAAGACCCTACATACTTATATTGCCAGATAGTGCCAACAAAACAAAGGTAATATCATGACATTAAGTATTTTTCCTAGTCTATTTAAGTATGCATTAATTTTACATATATTCTTTAACTATACATATATTAACCAGTTTGTCCTGGTTTGTTTTGTTTTTGCTTTTGTTTTTTACTTAAATCAACAAATACAGGATATTTATGCTAGCTTATGGCTGAGTCACAAATCAGAAAGCTTTTATAATATTGGCAAATTCATTTATTCACTCATTCATCCATAATTTTTTAATGCCATTTGTACTCCAAGCACAGTGTTCTTCACTAAGCAAAGATTTGTAAGCAAACTCAGGCATAATTGAAGAATTTACAAAGTAATGGGAAGACAGACAATCATCAAATCATTACATAAGTGAATATGTGCAAACATTATAAGACACATACTATGAAAAAACAAAACCAAGTGAGAAAACAGTTCTAAGGATGTGTGTGCTTATCTAAAGCAAAAGTGATGGAGAAAAACAACAAAAAAAACACCAACTAAATTCTACTGGATGGAATCCGTTACATTAGTGTCACTATGCCTTAGCCTAAGAACAAAGAAAGACAATCAAGGCTGGAGAATGGATCCAAGAGGGGAAATGTACGAATGAAGACAGAGAAGTTACAGGTGACAACATATTTAGAATAGAAGACAAACAGTGGGGTTGTGGGTGAGGTGGTAGTGTGAAGATTGAAAAAATCAAGATTCAAGACTTTATTTATTTATTTATTTATTTATTTATTTATTTATTTATTGCAGTACTAGGGATTGAACCCAGGAGCATTCTACCTCCAGGCTACTCCCCCAGTCCTATCCTATTTTTTATTCTTTATTTTAAAACAGGGTCTCACTAAGATGCAGAGGGCCTCACTAAGTAGCTGAGGCTAGCTGCAAACACAGATTCTCTGGTCTCAGTCTCCCAAGTACTGGGATTACAAGCGTGTGCCACCACGCCTGGCTTCAAGACGTTTTAAGAAGGTAAAATGTAAGATATTTGCTGGTAAATTGGATATGGGAGTTGTGGGAAGGGAGGAAACATCATAAATAATTCTCAGATTTCTAGCTTGTGCTTCTGAATAAATGGTCCCACTTACAAAGATGGAAAACACCACCAAGAATGGAATGTGTGGGATGGAAGGTGGTGGACAGAGGGAAGCTCATCTTGTTGGGATTACACTGAGCCTTATTGTTAATTAATACAGCATTATCCTAAGACTCAAGGCTCTATGCTGAGCTACAATTACCTGTAATGATGAATGGCCACCTAAGCATAAATCACTTAGTAGTGAGCAGTATTTTATCATTTTCACAGAGAACTCTATAATAGGACCAAGGGAAGTGTAACAGCACAGATTACATTTTGTTCTTTAATTAGATCGTTTTTTCTGGCTCATGTAATTGTTAATTTGGTAGCAGAATGGAAGCAGAATATGGAAATACATATTACAGTACAAAGTTGGCCTTTGGGGAAAAAAAATCTATGGTAAATGTGTTTTTCTTTACATTATTCCTAAGTAGCCTTCCTGGAAAATGTAGTCAGTTTATTATAATCAATTCAATGATCTCAGCTTCTAAAATAATATAAACCAGAGTAAGAAATTCCATTTTAGAGTGAAATAAAAATCTAGTTAGTTTTCCTAGTTGGCTGCAAAGCTGTTTATTTTTAAAGAGAACCATAATAAGAAAAAATATCCTTGCATATGTCAATATGCATTTTATATAAGTGCCAATTTTTTCTTTTTTTGATGATGGTATATGAAGTAGATGAGATTTATTTATATTTATTTTTCAATGTGTTTCAGCTTCCCTAAGAAGACAATGTATTTAATCTTGAATGTATTATCATCCCATAGCTTTCCACATTTATTTTTGTTCTTTAAATGTGGGTTCTAAGAACAAAGGTTGAAAGCACATCACATTTTTTTCAATCACCTTGATTCCCAAGGTTAAAAACACAATAGTTTTGGAATTTTAGAAATTAGAGTTAATTTCAGATTGAAAAATGGAGACCCAGAGGAGTGGAATGAGTGTTGCTTAGTCACCAAGGAAGCTCCTGACCAGATCAGAGTTTAAGCTTCAGTCACTTCAGCCCTGGTCAGTGTTACTTCTCGTTTACTGCATGCTACTTCTCCACGTAGCTCTGGAGTTATTTAACACTTACTGCATGCTATGTAAACTAGTGGATAGTATCTCCAGTTTGGTCATCTCATCTCCTGATTTTACAGATGGGAAACCTGGAACATAAGATAATTCATTATTTATCCCTGTAAAGGGTTGAAGTGTATTCCACATCATGCAGTCCAACTTGTGCGACAGTGCAATTAACCAATACACAGCACTGCATTTAGGAAGTACCTCAAGAAACTGCTCCTTTCTAAAGACTTCTTTTATTTTAGGTAAAAATATATCCTTTATTTCATCATTAATGTGGATACATTTATTTAAAATTTGAAGGAAATTTTTATGGTTAAAATATAAAAATTCTTATGAAACTCTAGTCAATAATAGCTCATAAACTTTATTTTATGTATTTATCTCTCAAAGCAAAATATTTTAGTCATGCATGGTGGCAGACACCTGTAATCTCAGTAGTTGGGAGGCTGAGAAGGGGGTATCACAGGTTTGAGGTCTGCCTCAGCAACTTAACAAAACACTCAGTGACTTAGTGAGGTCCTATTTTAAACTTAAAAAATTAGACTAGGGGTGTGGCTCGGACATAGAACACCCCTGCGTTCAATCCCAGTGCTCCCCCCCAAAAAAATGAATAAAGAACATTCTTCATATTCTTTGAAGGAATTCTCATTTATATGGTTATTGAGTCAAGTGTAAAATCAGCATAGAATTCCCAAACAGGCTTCATGAATAGAATAATTTAATTCAATATAGGTTCCAGTCTGGTTAGTTTCCTTCTTTTTCATAGTGAGGAAGTGGTAAAGTATGTCTCAAGTGCCTTCATTTTCTCATTTCAAGCTTATCATAATAAACTTATTAGAACAAAATTCTTCCTTGCTTTTTTTAAGCCTTCTATTTAAACATCATTTTATTGCTGCTGATGCAAACAGAAAAGAATATTGAGTGAAGTGAATTAAACACAGTTAATGGCTTATGAGATTTGCCACTCTGATACTCTACAGACAATAAAGCCTCCACCAGAGCTGTGGAGGGATGTGTTCAAGGAAGAGTAAAAGCAATGTTGAGCAAGGGGCTAGGCATCTTCACATACATTATCTTATGTATCTTTTATTACAGCTATTAAGAGAGTATACACTGTCTTCATTTTACAAGTAAGGACACTAAGGTCCAAAGAAGGAAGATGCTGTCTAACAATACATAGCCAATTATATGCAACTCCAGCACCAAGGTTCAGGAATACCAGTACTACAGCCAAAGATTTTCTAATTTTTTTTTTTTTTTTTGCCAAATAGTTTGCAAAGGTATAGCTAGCTTCTAAAATTTTCAAGAAAAGGAGAATATGGACAATTTTATTTAAGATATCAGAAGCATTTTCTGATAAGGTATAGGGAAGGAAAAGATGATATAGAAAATAGTATGCATGTAAGAGAACAGCTTTGGGGGCTAGGAGATAAAGATAGATAGGTGGATGATAGATAGATGATAGATAGATAGATAGATAGATAGATAGATAGATAGATAGATAGATGATAGAGAAATAGAGTCAGAAGCTACACAGTGGATAGAAAGGAGTCAGAATAGGTTGGGGTAGCAGAGGGAGAGAGAAGAGAAAAATACTTTCCAGTTTATGTAGCATAGGTAAGAATTGAGAGACAGAAGATGTCTCATAGACATGTAAAAATTTGCCTAGAGATTCATCACTTTTTCAGTATTTTTTTTTTTTTTTTTTTTTTTTTTTTTTTGTGGTACCGGGAATTGAACTCAGGGGCATTCTACCTCCGAGCTACGCCCCCAGCCCTATTTTTTATTCTTTATTTTGAAACCGAGTCTCACTAAGTTGCGGAGTGCCTCACTAGGTAGCTGAGGCTGGCCGCGAACCCGGATCCTCCGGTCTCAGCCTCCCGAATGCTGGGATTACAAGCGTGCGCCACCACGCCCGGCTCGGACTTTTTCAGTATTTTTTTAAGGCTAGAGCAAATATTTAATTTTTTTCTGATGAGGCATTGTTATTTATCTTAATTGTTTTGCATAATGTCTTGACCTAAGTTTGGCCAGTGTTACACATGAATAATTTGTGCTGATAATAAAAGTAAAAGTTCCATTCATAGCACCTCCTCCATATTACCTCTTGTCTTTTCTCCTCTTTCTTTTTACTATGAGGAAAGAGCAGAGACAAATTCAAAAGCTACCCCAAACTTAGAAACATATGTAAAATACTCTTTTATACTATAGGAATCAACACAAGTATAACATGTTAGCCTATAGCATTTTGGCTAAATAGAAAAAAAGTTGAATTCTACAATATTTGGAGTAGTTTAGGCACTAGTAACTGAAAGTGAGATTAGTAGCTACTTCTATATGCCCAGATGGATATGAACAATATCCTTCTCCATGCCTCAAAACTCTTTTCATCTCTATACAGTTATTTCCTTTTCTTCAACCAGAATTCATCACTTTTTCAGTATTTTCTTAAAGGTGGAGCAAGTATTTAATTTTTTTCTGATGAGACATTGTTATTTATCTTAATTATTTTGTGTAACATCTTGACCTAAGTTTAACCAGTGTTACACACAAATGATTTGTACTGATAATAAAAGTAGAAGTTTTATTCATAGCAGTTCTTCCATATTAACTCTTTTCTTATCCTCTCTTTTTACGATCAGGAACGAGCAGAGACAAATTCAAAAGCTGCCCTAGACTTCCATCTCTATACATTCATCTGTTTACAGTTATTTCCTTTTCTTCAACCTTCAGATGTTCATCATTTATGTGCCGTTTGATTGTCCAGAGTTCCCTGACTTTGCTCATCCATCCACTTGACGAAGAGTTACAAATACCTATGATATGCCAACTTCCTCCTGAAGAACCGCCCCTTCCTCCCACCCCATTCTCATGCTGCCATGTGAGCTGGTTGAGTCCTGTATTTGCCTGCAGTGTAAATGGAGCTTGAATCTCTTCCCTCTTTTAATACAAAACTACCTACAATATCACCCCAGGGAAGTTGGTGATCAACAACTTCAGTTGAGAAATGTATGCCCTATTTTTAAGCCGAAAATATAAAATAGCTATTAAGGACTTACTTCGACTAAGGTTTGGAAGTAGTTTAGAAATTTGAAGTGAGACATGCAGTTTAAAAGAGAAATGTAGAAAGTTAAAAAGTCCTCCTCAAATTATGAATTATGTGAGGGATTAGAAATATTTGGGTCATGAGTTCCCTATATGCTGACAGCCTGCTCTGGGCTACTTCCCAGTGTGTCAGGGAGCAAAGTACATTACCCTACCCATCATCTTTGGAAGGTACCTCAGGATACTAGCTAGAGTCTACTCTTACAGATATATATATATTTGGAAAATATCAATAAATGTGACAGTTGTCTAGGAAAGTATTCGTTATGAAAATTGCCTCAAAAGATTTTAAAATATGTTTATATCAATTTTTCATTGAAAGCCACCTAAATATCTATAAAACCAAAATTTTAAGATAGGAAATTATTTAGGTATTTATATGTGACAAGACAATAGAAAAGATTAACTCCTTCCAGAATTATTTTTAAAGCTAAACACGGTTAAATATGCAAACTTTAAATGTTGTATAAGGAAGAAATTACACATTAATATAACTTAAAGAAGGAAAAACCTTAGAAGTATCTTTGAGAAGTTACACCTCTAGTCCATTTCTATGTTTTTGTTTTGAAACAGAGTCTCACTAGATTGCTGAGAGTCTCTCTAAGTTCCTGTGGCTCTTCTTGAAGCAGCGATCCTCCCATCTCAACCTCCCAAGTGGAATTACAGGCGTATGCCATCACACATGGCTAGAATATCCCTATTAACCTTGGTGACTCCGGCACTATTCCTGTCATGATCCTTGATTGATCACAGGAAAAAGTAGGTTGGGATTGAAAAGTAAATGATGAAGTGGGAGTAGGATGACATTTTGACCCAATTTTTACTTACAACTCATGCACCAAAAATGGAGTGAACATATGTAAAATGCCAAGTATTCATGTTTTAAATATATTTTGGTGGAACAAAGTGAACATGATGTGGTAGCTTTTCATTGAAATATAAAGAAAGTAAACTCAAATATCGAAAGCAATAATGGGTGGTCCCTTCCAAGATCTTTTTCCTCTCTCTCCAAGGATGGAAGGAGGACACAGTAGGATATTTTCTATATTTGATTTTGAGATGCTCTGTTTCATTTCAGTCTAGACTCAGTTTTAAGATTGACAGTGTGGCCTGACTTCATAATGCATTTCTTCCAAACCAGTGTACTGAAACAACACTGCGGTATTGATTCATTCTACATGGTTGATAGTGTGATTGTATAATTAGAAGAACTGTGAAGAAAGCTTTCACACTTCTGCCCTGGTAGAAGAAATAAACAGCTCCATGGGACAAATCTTTAAAACATTAAAGGATTAAAAAAATAAGTGTTATGTTTGTGATTCATGCAGCCCATAATAATTTGGGTTACATTTATCATCCGGTTATGCAGAATGATTCTAGAATGAGCAATGTATCCTGGAGAAGGCAGGTGGAGATATGCTTTGATTGACTGCAGGTAACAGCAAAAGGTACTGGGAAAGGTTTAAGACAATCATTCTCAAATGTTATCAAATGTTAGTGTATATATGAATCACCTGAGCATCATGAAATTTAGATTCTCAAGCCTCACTCTGACATTCACTTTCTTTTTTTTTTTTTTTTTTTTTTTTTTTTTTTTTTTTTTTT
>PVLC010023910.1:0-25185 GCA_004027655.1 Graphiurus murinus | reverse complement strand
ACTGGAAAGACTGGGTCACCTAGTATTGCTGGTTTGAGATTCACTGTTCTAACTCCATCAGACAGACGCTCCTCTATTCTCCTTGGGGCAGATCCTGTTCCACCTCCATCAGATGGACCTCCAGACAAAATAAAAGAATCTGCATCTCTCTGTTCAGTCAAATTTCACTTCCTAATGATTAAAACTTCTTGATTCTTCTCAAATTCTGTGTGTGTGTGTGTGTGTGTGTGTGTGTGTGTGTGTGTGTATGTGTGTATATGCATGGTACCAACAATTGAACCCAGGGGTGTTCTAACTCTTAGTTACACGTTCAGTGCTATTTTACTTTTTATTTTGAAACAGGGTTCCACCAAGTTGCTAAGGGCCTTGCCAAGTTGCCAAGGCTGGCCTCAAACCTGCAATCCTCCTGTCTTAGCCTCCCAAGTACTGGGATCACAGGTGTATGCCACCATGCTGGGCTTCTTCTCAAATTCTTGGTGCAACTTGTTCCCTATTACACTATCTGTAGATGGCTTCACCCCCACTGCTCAAGCCACTAACGAGACCTCAACATCTCCCTCCAAAGCATCTGCACATTTTCTCTCTTTCTCACAGAAGGAAAGGGATCTCCTTTCTAGCCACCACTACTGCTTTTTCATGACCCTCCCATTTAGCCTCTCTTTCTCCCTCACCCTTGCACCTCTTGCTTCTATTTGGATGGTTCCTCTTGGTTCTATTTTGGATCATGCCATACCTTACCCATTTTGGATCAAGACACTATTTTGGCTCCATATCTCATCTCTGCTATTTTGGTGTTCTCTTCTCTTCTCCTTCACAGTCAGATTTGTATGCTTGATGGAGGGGGGAGTGTATATTCATTTATTTACTTACTTACATAATTTGTTTTAGAGTACTGGGAATCGAACCCAGTGGCTCTCTGTGACTGAGACACATCCCCAGCCCTTCTTATTTTTAATACATTTTAATTGGGGTGTTGTATCTTGTCTCACCTCATCTTCCACTCCCTTTCCAACCCTCTCCAGGGTATTTTGTCACACCAACATTCTCCCTAAATTACTCTTGTTCAGGTCCCAAGTAACCTTCAGGACACTAGATTCAATGGGAAAGCATAAGGCCTCATCTTTTATGACTACTCATCCATAGCCCTCGCTGCTGAGCAGTCCCTTCATGAGCCTCTTTCTTCCCTTGCTCCAGTGACAGCTCAGCTTCCTGATTCTCCTGTGCCCTCTCTGAACATTGTCTTTTGTTTTTTTCCTAATTGTTAATATTGGAGTTACTGTTAACTTAGTCCTTCCCCAGCTCCCTCTGTTTTGTACTCTCTTGCTGCAAGAACTATCCAGTGACCATGACCTCAATTTCCAAACATGGCCCCAGCCTTGGATGTCCAACTGCTATTCAACCACATCACTTGGCTGTTCTACGTACATACCTCAAATAAAGTATGAGAAAAAGCGAGTTCACTAGCATAACAGAACTCACAGGAAGTGTATATGGTAAAAGGAGATTTATCAAATCAGCTTACAGGGCAAAGCAGTGTAGCTCCAAGTGGCTGCCTGCAGGTGGAGGGCCGGAGGAACCAGCACCTGGTCAAGATGTACAACATCTGGATCTCAGGATCAGAGCAACTGATAACACAGCCCCAGTCCAAGATGGAAATGCCAGGAAACTCTCAGGAGAAATGATGGTGAAAGTCCAGTTCGAAGAGCTGAAGGCCAGTATCTCAGATAAGAGCAGACGCACTTTTCTCAGAAAGAACGTCACATGCCTTCATGTAGCTTTCTCCTTTTTATCTAGGTCCCACACCCATCAGAACAGTGCTGCATACATTCAGGGCAGGACTTCTCCTTCAACCTGCTGTTACATAAGCCGATTATCTTCTCAACACACCTAAAGTCTTATCAACACACATAATCTTAGGTGTTTCATAATCCAGTCAAGTTGACAATCCAGATTAACCATCACAACCATTTTCCTCTCCAAAACTGGTCATCCTTTAAGACTTTCTCTAAGCAACACTCTGATTCTCCAGCTATAGAAAACAAAAGTGCTAGGGCCCTCCAACACATTTCTTTTTTTCTAAACATACTTTTATTGGTGGATTGCAATTATACATGACAAAGAGGTTGAGGGCGATAAGAACACAGATGCACACAGCAGTTGGTATGCTTCCCTCCAAATCCCACCCCACCCCCTCCCTCTCCCCATACACATTGTGGAGATTGGTTTGGATTTTGTTTATGTACATAGCATTATTTGAACTGTTTCATTCATCAAGTTTCCTTCCAACTCCTCCCTCCTCTAAATCTCCCTCCACCATTCCACTGGAGTTTCTCCTGAAGTTCTTTTCATCTTCTAATTTCTCTGTAGCTTCCACATATGAGAGAAAACATTCAACCCTTCACTTTCTGAGACTGGCTAATCTTGCTCAGCGTAATATCTTCTAGTCCCATTCATTTCATTTCCCTTCCCTCCTTTGTACTTATCCATCCCCACCAAGTCGTGTTGGTTTAGCCTGATGAAAATCCCCTCCACACTCTGTTTCACATCTGCACTACTTTGCCCTGGTTAAAGGGACCATCCTTTCTCCCAGAATAATGGTAGGAACTTCCTAACCGGTTTTTCTCCTTCCACTTTTGACCTCCAAAAACTCTCCACCAAACTCCAACACTCCCACTTTGGGGCTATAACTTCTACTCACTCATCAACTCTTAACTTAATTTACCACTCAATATTCTGACTTCTCAGAAGAGATTTTCACTGCTTATTGTTCTCCTAATACTATATATACCTCCAAGTTCTGCTAACCACGTTAATGAATTAATTGTGGGTATAATTTTTAAATATCCATCTTCCTTCCCAGAGCGCAAGCTTTATTAGGCCATGACTATATGTCTTTGTGTTGTGGGTGTATCCTTCATGTCCATCATAGTCCCTTGATAATATTACATCCTCAAGAGATATTTGTAGGGAGGAGAGAAAACAATAAGGCATTTGACTAATTAAAAGCTTCTACATACCTAACTGATTTTTGAAACAAATGAAAACCTGAGGAAAATATTTGTAAACTATGCCCCCAAAAAGTATGTCCTTAGGAACAAATAACAGTTACAAGCCAATAAGACAAATAAGAGCGAAAATAAAGAGTCATACTGGAAAATGAGCACAAGGTGGAAAAGCTTGTTCCCAAAAGATCAATGCAAGTGGCTAATTAAACTGAAAAAAAAAAAAAATCTTGCTCTCCAGTATTCTAAAAACGATTCATACATTCACTTAATTTTTTAAATAGTCAGTGTTGGCAGAGATTAGTACTAGGCATATTCTTCTCTTGGGGAGTCCAGATTTGTACAAACTTTCTGGAAAGCAATCTGGTAATACCTGTCAAATGCCTTAAAGACAAAATAGTATGTCTACTTTGGCCTAGTAAAATAATTTCCATGAACTTATCTTCAGGACATCAGCCAAGTTGCATGCAAATACTTATGTATAAGAATGTTCATTCCAGTGTTATTCAGAATCATGAAGACTTCAAAACAGTTGGACATGGTGGCACAAGCCTGTAATCCCAGTACTTAAGAGACTAGGGCAGGAGGATTACATGTTCAAGGCTAGCCTCAGCAACTTAGCAAGGGTCTCTGCAACTTAGTGAGACCCTGTTAAAAAAAAAAAGAAAATAAAAATAGGGCTGGGGGTGTAGCTCAGAAGTAGAATGCATCTGAGTTTAATCCCTAGTAATACACACACACACACACACACACACACACACACACACACACCACTTAAAGCCCAATAATAAAGAATTGGAGACCATGACTATAAACCAGGAATTTTCCTCTAAGCAACCATTAAAAAGTGTAGTCTCTAAGAATACTTACAGATTTTTTTTAAGTCTATGATTTATGTAGTGAAAAAGGTCACAGGACAATATCCACAGTAGGGGTTAAGTTTTTTTAAAAATAAAATATTATATGTGCAATCATATTTTATATTTTAAAATGAAATGTATACATTATATATGCATGAAATACTGAAAAATATTTTTGGATTGGGTATAATGAGTGATTTTGTTCTTTCTCTTTTTTAAACCTTTTTGTATATTCTTAATAGTCAACAAATTGTGTGCATCATGTCCATAATGAGAAAAAACTAAATATATTTTAATTTAACAATGGGGAACTGATTGCAACATATGGCCAAGGCTATATCAAGACAGGCATAGCATGATGATTAAGAATATATGCTTTGAAGCTCATAGACAGGTGTTCAGTTCCCTCTTTACGACTTAAGAGCCATATGACCTTGAGCAACTTATTGAATTCTCTCAGCCTTGGTTCCCTTATCAGCTTCAAGGAGAAAATACATACTGGACAGAGCTCTTTTGTGGCTTAAGTGAAACAGTGTTTGTAAAATTCTGGTGAAAGAGTCAGTGCTTAGTAAAACTACCTGCTTTTACAATGCTGAAATATAAATAGACCCTGTAATGATTTACATGGATTCACGGTTCTCTACGGGGCTATAAATGAAAGTTTGGGGAATCATTTAGTTTCTGGCTCAGCATCTTCCAGGCTGTTGTGAGGATGATAGAATCTGGCAGGATGTTGGTAGGAAGACTGACCTGTTACAGTAAAGGTTGAGCTTGTAATGGCAAAACGCTGGTATAAGTCGTTCATTCACTCTTAATCCAAGCAGCAAATAGGTATTAAGCATCTCCCCCATGCCAGATGTGGGAGACTCAGCAGTAAGACAAGCTAGCTGGCTTCTTGGGGCAAGGCAAGCTTCTTCTAACTGGATTGAAGTTCCAAAGCATAGAGTTGCTACTGGATTTAGGAATTTGGATACAGGGCAACACTTTCTAAAACTACAGAAAACTTGGCAAGGTTAGGAAAATGGGAGTTGGTAAAATGATGGGGAAACCTACTTTGCATTTCTCAATTGCCAATCCTAAATCAAAGACCTACTTGCAGATTCCCACCTGCTAAGAAGCCTGGGGCCTGCAGTGTCCTCTCCATCCTGATCAGGTTCTGTCATTGAATGGAATTGCTTAGTCTGCAGATGAAAAGCTGTCATCTTCTAAAGAGAGGCCCATAGGTCAAATCTAGTCCATTGTCTGTTTTTAGAAATAAAGTTGTGTTGGAACACATTCATACATATTCATTTATGAACTATCCGTGGCCAGTTTTAGGCAAAGTCGAGTAGTTGCAATAGAGACTCTACGGCCCATGTATCCTAACATACCAACCCCTGTTCTAGGTCAATGGGACTGGAGAAGTGACATGGAAGGTGACATCAAGCTCATAACTTTTCTCTTCTGTAGTTCCAGGAGCTGTTCCTCTTGAGTCCATCCAAGGGGGGCCCTTTGAGGAGAAGATCTACATTCAGTGGAAACCCCCCAATGAGACCAATGGGGTCATCACGCTGTATGAGGTAAGGAGGCCCATGGCTGCTTCCCTGGGCTGAGCTTCATTCACTCTCTTCAGCCTGAACTAGTGAATGCCTGTTCCACTGAGGGTCTAAAGGTGAGTGAGACACAGCTTGCAAAATGGTTTCTGACAGTGCAATGGGCACAGAACAGCATAGCACACAGTTGGGCTGTCTTGATAACCCTGAGACAAGGAAATCTGGAGAGTCCTACAACCAGATGATTCTGGTGACAACTGATCCCTTCTACAAAAGTCAGAAACTCAAGGAGTCAGATTGTCCTGGTATAGAAGAGAAGACCCAGGCCTAGCAAAGAGCGAAGTTATTTGGGAAGCCACATTCACATGGTGTTTCCCCCTACTCATAGAAGTCCTTGGGCTTTGGAAAGAATGCCAGCATTATCCTCTGCACCAGGGATACAGAATTCTTGAACTTTAAACTGCTCTGTTCCCTGGATGAATTGTATTATTAATCAAGAGATAGTATCGAAAGTCTCCTACCAAGTATTAGCAGGTCCATGTCATATCAGAGATGGAACAAAATCTAATCAGGCAGAAGTGTGCCCCCTCCCACCAAGACAACATGATATGACTTCCAGAAAACTTGTAAAACTAACACAAACTATATAGAAATCCCATTGCAAAACAAAACAGAACAAAAAAAATCTCCAAATAAATTGATATAATTAAGACTAAAGTAGTGGGATGTGGAAAAGATTGACTCTCTTCCTACTCCTGGTATTCTGAGATGCCATGAGATTGCAATACTAAAATAGAAAAAACAGAACAGTGTAGACAGAAGGGCATGGATGTTGAACCCAGAGAAGTGTAGATTAGACTCTAGTAGTCCTACCACAACCTTGAGGTATGTTTGGCAGGCTCCTCCTCTTTCCAAGCCTGTCTTCCCATCTGTAAAATGGGGGTGATAGCCATGACTTTGGGGTCATGCTACCAAGCTTTGGGAGGGAAAAGGCATAAGCATCCCTAAACCCATACACATCCCAAGCCCACACATAGAAGGACATAAACTCCTGAGTGATCAGGCAGAAACACACACCTATAGAGAATGGGCCTGGGTATGTGAGCTCGGGGGAGGAAGTATTTGATGAGGGACAAAATTGCAGTATGTGTCTGATGAACCCATATACTCTCTAGAAACATAAATGGTCCTCAGAGCCTTTGAAGCAGAGGATTATCCACCGTGTAAAAGGTTCTGGAGAAAACACCTTGTCTCACTCTCACTAAAGCTTGTGTTAATCAGAAGAGTCATCTAACATCTTCAGTTTGGAGACTGTAAGAATCCTGTAGTCCCAGCTATTCAGGAGGCTAAGGCAGGAGGATCACAAGTTTGCAGCCAGACTGGGCAACTTAGGGAGACCCTGACTAAAAATAAAAATGGCTGAGGATATTGCTTAGTGGTAAAGCACCCTTGAGTTTAATCCCAAGAGAGGAAAGGAGGAAGGAAGGGGGAGGAAAGAGAAGGAAGGAAGGAAGGAAGGAAGGAAGGAAGGAAGGAAGGAAGGAAGGAAGGAAGGAAGGAAAGAAAAAAGGAAAAAAGGGACAGGAAAGGAGTTGCAGAGAGTGGAGCATGGTGTATCTCCTAGGATTGTACTTGGGAGGAAGAAACAGACATCCATCTCTTCCATTTCCACACCTTCTTGGGCCACAGGGAGAAGCTTTCTCCTGGGCTTGTTGCAGGAGATGGGGAAGTCCCCACACTGATAAAACTTGCCTGGGTCAAAACCTTATCAGGGAATGCTGGGAGCCAGCCCTCGAGGCATCGGAGTGGGGGGCCCTCGATAGGTGGGGAATGAGACGAGGTTGCAAGAATACGCTCACACCCAAAGCAGTGAAGAAGTACATCTGTTTATTTTTTGTAGTAGCTGTTTTTTATACTATCTTTTACAATGAGGCATATAGAACAGGAATTTTTACAGACTTGTTTTTCCTAAGGTCGAGTGGGTACATCTTTAACTAGAAAAGCTATTTCCCATGGTATTTTATGGGATTAAGAAAACAGTAAAGGTTACAGAGTACAATACATATATAAAAATTCTTTTAGTACAAAACAGTGTTAAAGGTTAACGACGAAGAGTTTCTTTCCATTAGTTTAAATCTTCACTATTTGTTCAGCTCCTTTAAGCAGTGTTTTTTTTAAATCTTTTTCTCAGGCAGCTAGAGTTAGATAATGTGTGGTTGAGAAGTTTCAGAGAGAGGGGAACTATCTGTCTTAAAGATTTCTTTACTCATATATAAAATAGTAGACCTAAGTTTCCTTGGTTTATTTATTTTGTTTCTAACCTGTGTGCTGATAGGGAACATAAGGCTGTTTAGTAACTAAGCTTGCAAAGCCCATTAAAAGGCTAATGAATATCTTATAGATTGTCTTGAGGCATTGCTTTTCAGCTAATATTGAGGAATCATAATCCATCCAGCCATCTTGTGTTTCTCAGAAATTTTCCTTTATAATTAATGTGAAAGCAAAAGCCAAAGCAACCCAAATTTCCCAATATAACATAAAGCAAAGTGGGATATGCCACACGTTTCTTCTTTTGGAATCTTCTGCCTTGCAGGACTCCAGCAGACCAAGCCTTGCTCAAAATCCAGCTATTAAGGTGTCATGGCAAGGGAAGAGAGGGACTAGAAATTTGTTGAAACGAAATTCAATCATTTTGAAGCTATATGTTATTCTTTGTTGAAACCACAGTCACACACACACACACACACTAAAGATATGTTGAGCATATCAAACTGTTCTTTGTATAGCAGAGAGAAAGGATCCATGATTTAGGGAGCTATGGTCATGTTACATGAAAATCTTCCAGGCCAGAAGTTTAAGACTTATGGAATTCAAGGCCAATAACATTGCAAAGGCTTGAGGGATCAACCTAGGGTACCTTACTATCTGTCATTAGCATTTCATAAAGGAAAAGGTAAAATTCCCAAAATACAGAAAGGTTTTAACTTTAGAGTAAAAAGAGTCTTTCAAATTGAGTAAGTTCAGTGTTACAGATAACTCATGACAATTACCTTATTTTTTCTCATTTTGACTTGGAATTCTGATAAATGAATCATGAAAAGGCCTTTGTCTTTATGTACCTGCATTTTAAAACCTCTGGTCAAGGCCATGATGCTAGTGGGTTCATCTCTCTCTACAGAATTCTTTCTTGAGAGTAATATGTTCATTATTTTAGTAGAATTTTGCATTGGACTAGCAATATCATAATTGTTATTCCATGATAAGAAAGAAATAGATGGAAAGAGGCTGGAGTGCATCACAGCTGGGAGTTAGAAACCCTGTTTGAGCAGTAGGTCCTGAACTTGAGGCATCAGTACATGTTACAATCTCTGTATCTCTGGGCTCTAGGGTGGGAAAAGAAGGGAAGTGTACATCTTTCTCACTTCTGTGTGAACTCAGTTCCTTATGAATTTTCAAAGAATCGATGATGCCAGGGATGTTAGTATTTCCATGATGGAATGTACTGGAGATAGCAATGGTGAAATATCTTAAGTAGCTCCTTGGCTACTCTTTAGGCTGTAACTATAGAGAACCAGAGTCAGAAGGTTGCAGCTGGCAAGGTGTTTTGTTGTTGTTGTTGTTGTTTTTGTGAGCATTTGAGACAACCTTTTGAGAATACACCAAAACTCTTGGGGGATATAGTGATGGGAAATAAGAGTTGGTGAGATTAGTCCATTGTACCTTGTGCGTAACTATGACTGTAATCATGTGTATCACAAGCTAGTGGGGCCCAAGAAGATAAGAATGTTGACTTTTGAGGTCAAGCAGCCTAAACCTGAATTCCAGCTCTGATAATTACCTGCTGTGTGACCTCTGGTACATCAGGTACCCTCTCAAGAACCTCAGGTTTTCTACTGGTAAAATCGTGATAATATAATTTACTTTAAAGGGTTGTTGTGAGTATCATATTAAATAAGTATCTAGAATAGTGTTTGACATTCAGAAATAGCATTATAAATTTTGATTGTTATCACTACATAAAAATGAGGAAATAGAAGGGTAGAGGTGTGAACTGAAAGAGCCAGCACCATGGAATCAGGATGGCCAATTCATGCCTCCTGAATCTACGTGTCCCTGATGCAATGCAGTGTGGTCCACGGGCCAGTAGCATTAGCATCAGCTGGAAGCTGGTTACAGAGGCACGTCCAGGCCCCATCCACACTTCCCAAGTCAGAACCTCCAGTGTAACAAGATCCTGGAGTGATGCACCTGGGCATTAGAGATTGAGAAGCCGTGTTCTAGAAAATACTACTCCATAAAGTTTTGTCCTGAGCAGAGAGATGGGGGGGTTCCCTCCATGCTGGGCTGAAGTCAGGCTTCCCCCAGATTGTAAGCAGGAGACCTTGCTTTTAAAGACATTTATAACAAAATGTGCGTTTACGAGGCAATTTCCAAATTTAATTAGATGAAACCAATTTGATTTTTGAAATGAGGTTCTAGTTGTAATTTCATGAGAGAAATCCATAAATTACAAATCAACCTCTTCTGGCCTCTGAAGGATACTACTGTGTTACAAAGAAAAATTGGGATAATACAATTAGAAGAACAATCCAGCATTGTCTGTGTCCTCCTGTGCACAAAAGTCAGCAAAATCAAAAGCCAAATAAACAAATAGAGGAAAGAAAGTGGAGTTTACTCTTGGAACTATGTAAATAGTTTAAATACAGCCGGCCTAAGCTGTGTTAAGATTAAATTTCCTTGCCCAGGATTCTAAATCGTAACATCTGGGTTTATCATTGGAAAATTCTACCCACTCATAAATCTGAGTGACATTTTCATTTATTTATTTATTTATTTATTTATTTATTTATTTATTTATTTATTTATGGTACTGGGAATTAAATCCAGGGACATTCTGCCTCTGAGCTATGCCCCAAGCCCAATTTTATTTTTTGTTTTGAAACAGGGTCTCAGTAGGTTGCTGAGCATCCCACTACTTGCTGAGGCTGTGCTTGAACCAGCAATCCTCATGCTTCAGCCTCCCAAGTACTAGGATTACAGGCATACACCACCATGCCTGGCTCTGAGTGGTTTTAAGTCTCATTTTGCCTCTGGATTTCAGTCCCCTCTTGATCATCTGCAGGCCATTCCAGGCTTCAACTGGATAAGAAGGAAGGGATAAATAAATCTATGTTAAACTCACCAAAGCAAAGGTTCTACCATGTTGTGAAATTGCTTTGTGCTTAAACCTTGCCTTTAAGCTGGCCAGAGTCTCTGAAGGTAAAGCACTAATGACACCTGAAGAAAACTAGCTAGTGCAAAGGCCCTGGGGTGGGGATGACTTTGGCATATTTGACAACTAGGAGGCCAGAGTGACTGAGGCTTCATGGTCCTGGAGGACAGTGGTGAAACAATAAGGGGGAGGGGTGGGCAGGAACGGGTTATGTAGGGCTCCTGGAATTTGCATCGCATTCTAAGGGGAATGGAAATGCCTAGAATGGTTTTGAGCAGAGAAATGAAGGAATCAGATGTGCATTCTCAAAAGATCACCAAGCTGTTATGTGGATAATAAACTGGGGGCAATATGCACAAGCATCTTGAGGACATCTGAAAAATGCTTCAGGAGGCCCGGATGTTTCCATCATCATTGATACTGTGGTGAGGGTTCAGCTATCTGTTGGAAGATTGTGTATGTTGGAAGATGTAACTGTTGGGTTGCAGCCATCTCATTCCTCCTGCTAACCTGGCATTGACACTGTGTTAGTCAGCTTCTGTTACTGTGACAAAATACTTGAGCTAAGCAATTTAAAAGCAGAAAATAGCCAGGTGCAATGGCACATGCCTGTCATCCCAGTACATGAGAAATTGAGATGAGAGGATCACAGGTTCAAGGCCAGCCTCAGTTACTTAGCAATGCCCTCAGCAACTTAGAGAAGCTTTGTTTCAAAATAAAAAATAATAATGGCTGGGAGTATAGCTCAGAGATACAGTGATCCTGGGTTCAATCCCCAGTACCAAGAAAAAAAAATTTAAAAATAGGAAAGATTTTTGTTTTCCTCACACACAGTTTCAGAGGTTGGGTCTGTGGCAAGGCAGAACGTCCTGGTAGGAATGCTTGGTGAAACAAAACTAATCACCTCACGGTGACTGGGAAGCCAAAGGAGAGAAAGGAAGGGGCCGGAGTCCCAATATGCCATTCAAGGGCAAATCCCAGTGACCTGACTTCCTCTCACTAGGCCCAGCTCCTAAAGTTTCTACCACCTCCCAAAAGCACCACTGTGGGGTCCACGCCCTCAGCACATGAACCTTTGAGGAGTATTTACAATTCAGACTACAGTTGACATCTTCTGTTCAGTAGTGACTTTATTTTGATGAGCATCCTGGAGCCACTGTTAAATCTGGATCCTTCTTTCCTTAGGGCTGGGAGTCTTTCCCTGACCCTATTGCCACCCCAGGGTTGTGCAACATCCTGATTTTGCAGCAGCCAGGGCCCCTCTCTGTGCCTGCTGCAGTAGGGGCTCAGGATGCCCACAAGAGCCTCTTGAAGCCAGCCTCGCTTCAGCTGCAACAGGAAGTGCGAGGGTGAATTAGCCTGGCCTCAGATCTTTGGGGATTTGCACTTCAGTGAGAAATCCAGATCACTTCTGTGATTACTCCTCTAACGGAGTGACAGGTAGGACACAGCGAGCGTGCACGCCCAGAGCCTCGGGTCCACAAACCAGCAGCCTCCGCATCACCAGGGACCATGTTAAACATGCAGAATCTCAGGCCCCAGCCCAGACCCTCTGAACAGAGACTGCATTAACAAGATCCCCAGGTAATTCATGCACACATTAAAGCATAAAAAGCCCTGGTCCAGGAGTCATTATAAAATTTCACATTCTGAAACTGTACAAAGTGATGGTAGAGCTGGCAAGGAAAGATATGTTCATCTGGAAAGTTCTGCCTGGTGAAAACATGGCAGTCATTGCAAGGAGAAAGTGGCCATGGATGAACTAAGGAAGATCTCTACTCACTTGGGTTCATGTGAGGAATTCCTCTAGCCATATGGAAACCGTGCCATTCACATGGATTCTTCCAGAGCACCCTCTTGGGTTTGGATAAGGTAGCAGGGTTCCTCAATCAGGGCTTGTATGTGAAGAAGGATGGTATGGCCGCTCCCATCTGACTCAGCTTTTAGAAACGGCTCCACCTCAACAACACCCAGGATGTCACGCCTGCAGACCGCCACTTGCAGCCAGAATGAGGTCACTGGGGGAAACAATCCAGCCAAGCAGTTGCCTAAAAACTCTTTAATACAATCGTTTAGCGACAAGCTGTTCAGAGTTCATGAAAAACAGTAATCAATATGTGTTTCCATTCAATTAATTGTGCTCATTTCTGTCCAAAAATAAAAATCGCAGTGTGAGGGAATCAGGCCAGAAGGTGTTACACTTGCAACTGGGTTAACGAAGTGTGAAAATATTTAAAATGCAGACATGTGAAGCTTCCCAGTAAGCCTTTCTGTTTAGCAGTCAAAATCACCAAGTTTCTAATTACAGTATATAAATCTGAGAAGCTTAAAGGGAATGAGGAGACCCTAATGAGGCAGGAATGGGTGTCTTGATTATGCTGGAGTTGATTGACATTTATCTTGCGAGCTATTCTAGGTGCCTGGCGTTCAGAGTTAAATAAAACGCAGACTTGCCTCAATAAAACAAGGCGCATCCCTGTGTGGGAGCGCCTTTAAAAGGTACGATAGGTTGGAAGGTTGTCAATATTTTTCCAGAGTACAGACGGTAGGATTCCATCTGAACAAACAAACAAACAAAAACCATGGGCCCAAGGAATCAACATGCCAACAGAATGCACTGGAGAAAGGCTGGTGTGTGTTCTGAACAGGGTGGCAAAGATGCAAACATTGATGGAGAGAAGGGACCATTGCCTGGACGAGCTCAGGAGCAAGCTCTCAAAGGGAAAGGCCCAGAGGAGGTCCTGAGACTTGGGTGAGTGAGCACACCTTCACTAGTCCTTTAGCTTTGACGCTTTGAGTACTCAGACTCACTGACTCCATACTCTAGAGAGACTCTGGTCCACCAAGGCATGATGTGGCCAGTTGGATGTGCTCCAGATGGGCAGAAGGTGGTTGAGGCAGGAAGGATTCAGATGGATCATGACTAATATAGCCCCAAACAAGAATTTGCATAAATCAAACTGGATCCCGTTAATAGGATACAGAATTTGCATAATACAGGTCACTGTTGGGTAAAACTTGAGCCAGGCTAGTGACTAGGAAAAAAAAAAAAAAGCTCTTGTTTCTTTTGAATTGTTTGAGCCAGAAGTGTGAGAGGCATTCATTGCCTCCAGCTGCCACACAGGTAATCCACCAGGGAAATCCATCATTTCTCTTGCCAAAATAGTCCCAGGTCAGACTAAGTGGTCCCTTCTCTACCACCACACTCTGTTCTGAGCACCCACTAGATGCCTGGACTATTTTGAAGGTCTCTGCCCACACCTTATTTACACTTCTCAACATTGCAGCCAGACAGAGCATCCTTAGAAGGTCAGTATGGAGTTGGGTATGGTGGCGAACACCTGTAATCCCAGTACTTGGGAGGCTGAGATAAGAGGATTGCAGGTTTGAGGCTAGCCTTAGCAATTTATCAAGACCTTCAGCAACTGTATCAAAATGTTTCAAAATAAAACAACAAAATAGGGCAGGGGTATAGCTCAGAGTTAGAATACCCTTGGGTTCAATCTCTAATACCAAATAAATAAAAGGTAAAAGGTCATGATCATGTGATCGTATTACTTCTCTGCTTTGGCTTCATATTAACTTGAGGGCACCAGCTGGTCTAGTCCTGCCTGTCCTTCTAAGGTCACTTCCTTCTTGCATTTTCTCAGGCTCACCCCAGGTCTTTGAAGCCCATGTGACTCTGAACATCATTCCTTCTGCCTCCCAACACTCTTCCTTTTACTCTCTGCATGGCTGTCCCTTTCTATTCTTCATCACCAAGACGCTTTTCCCTCTTCTATCACTTCATCCAAAAGAGGGTCCCTCTGTTTTCTCTCTTAGCAACTTGCTTTCTTTCATACTATCTTTGCAGCATGCATTTAATTTATTCATGTGCTGTAGTATCACCCAGTACCCTGTGGACTTCCAGCCCCTGAGGGAATGGGCCTGTAATGGTTAATTTTATGTGTCAACTTGGCTGGGCCATCATGCCCAGGTGTGTGGTGAGACATTGTTCTGGATATTTTCATGAGGGTGTTTTTGATGAGATTAACATTTGGGTGAGCAGACTTAGAATAAAGCAGGTTGTCCTATATAATCTGAATGGGGCCTTGTCAAATCAGTTGAAAGTCTGAATAGAACAAAAGACTGATGTCTCCTGAGAGATTCTGCCAACAGACCTTAAGATTTGAATTGCAATGTCAGCTCTTCCTGGTTCTCTAGCCTGACAGCCTTTGGTCTTCAAATGACCGATATAAGCCATATTAATTCTTGCCTATCAGTATGGCCTGAGGACCTAAAATAGTACCTTTCATGTCATATTCACTCAATGAATATTCCTTGGATGAACATATGGATTTGTGCTTTACTTAACAAGAGATAAGGATGATATTTTTGCCCAACTAATTTAATGGTTTTCAGTCCTGGTTAAAGATTAATATAACACCTTGAGATGCTATGCTCAGCTTTGCTGTGAACCTAAAACTGCTCTATAAAATAAAATGTGTGTACATTATTTTATACACACATTATAATATATATATTTATACATATATATGCATGTTTTGTATATATACATATATAATCACATATTACGGACGTATGTTAAATTACCAATGCCAATCTGAAAGACATGTACGGGGAAGGGGAGGGAGAGGGTGGGGTCCAGAAAGAAATGCTCCAAGAGTTGCCTGCATGTGTGTTCCTGTCACTCTATACCTCCACATGATGTCTACTTACAATGCACCAATGCCAGTATATAAATAAATAAGTAAATAAAAAATAAAACAGATCCAATTACAGACAATGGCATGTTCACTAATAAGTTCTCTTTGTAAAAAAAAATAAATAAAAGTAACTTCTTGAGACCCTAGGAAGTGTAGATAAATAAACAGGTAGATGGATATATCAATGGATGGACAGGCCCCATCTCGGTCCAAGTAGATCGGCATCTCTGATGTTACACTACGGTCAAATTGTTCATTTACAGTCAGGTGTGAGGTGCTTACGTTCTTTGAGGCTCATGTTCCAGCAGTGTTGGCCTTTTTTCCTTCAAGGTTGCTAAACAAACAGTCTGTGGAGTAATTGGAGGCACACAAGGAGGTCTCACTCTGTCAATATCTCCTTGTGCTTAACTAATGACATAACGTAGATGTTGGAGCCCACTGCAGAACTTCCCTCATGAATCTTTTTCCCACTCCTGGATAGTAGAAGTTAGTTTTGCCTGTGTGTGTGTGTGTGTGTGTGTGTGTGTGTGTGTGTGTGTGCCTGCATGTGCACACAATATGAAAGAGAGATTAAAAAAGACATCCCTAAACACAAAACTCAATAGATTTGCCCAGAGGCCTTTCCTAAATCTTCAAAGTCAGGACTCTGGGATGTCTAGGAGTCATTTTTTTCTAGCCCGTGGCTCATCACTCACCCTTCATAGGTTGTTTCTCTTCCAGAACCTTGAAAAATGCAGGAATCTCTGGGTGGATGCCATATACAGGTCTTGTGGGCTGACAAGGAGTCTGACAGGTTTTTCAATAGAAACAGCTCTGTTTGAAAAGAATGATTTCTGGCACTCAGAGTCTAGAAGGAAAGAAGTCGCATCCTGGTGTAAGTTGCATTTATGTAAGTGGGCCTATTAGAGCTGCCTGTCATCCACTGGTGAAATAGCAGGGATGTCTATCTATTTGCCTTGGGGTGTTTCTTTTCTCTATTATAACACGGGGATTTGTGCTGGTGCCAGATAACAAGATGGAAGAAATCAACAGAAATCAACAAATGCACAGCACTCCTTACCTAAAGGACAGCAAACCATGTTCTCCTGGCAACAAGTTTTACACAACAAACACTAATCATTCAGTTCAGCTGTAGGTAAACAGTAGGGGTTACTACATGGAAAATATTTCTGCAGAGTATACATGTCAAGTATGTTTGTCTCAGTGCATACATATAGGAGCTTATATTTTTGTCAGCTTAATATAACTGATTTTTTAATATAACTTAATGTAAAGTCATATTAAACTGCATGTTGTTTAATATAAATAGCTGTATGCTGGTGCAGGTATGCACATATGAATTACTGTGTTTGCCAGCAGAGCTGTAGAAAGTTTTCACCCTGTGGCTGTATCCCTCTTCCCAACTCTATTCTCAGAACGGGTCTGTATCTGTGCAGAGTTGACTGTGAGAAACAGCAGGCACACAGGTGAACTGCAGAAAGTCCATGTCACCTCATATCCCCCCCATGGCAACGTCATGGGAGAAGCTCCCATCACTGCAGGAGTCTCCCAGATGTATTGCCTGAATTTCTGCCATAATTTTCTCTCTAGTTTTTGTTAAAGGGAAATTTTGGATTTAAAAAAAAATCCAGGTTATATTCAATCCTACTTATTTTGCAATTGTCCTAGGAGAGAGGAGGGAAGGAAATGAAAAGTCAGCAGTGCATTTGGCACCATACAGGCTCTTCTTCATGGTTCTTAGATGGAAGGAAGACTGTGTTTTGATGCACTGTGTATATACCCAGAGGCCTCTGTGGGGGATCCTCCTACACACAGCCACGTGGCCAGAGAAGGAACCCTCTCTCTGGCTGCTCTGTCCTTTCAATACACTGCCCAGAGGCGATGTTTAAGTCATGATGTGTTTCTTTAAACATCACAAGCTGTTCTGTTTTCATCTTTGACGTTTTACTGTGTTGCTCCTGTTGGAATTCCGCCTGGACTGGGCAGTGCGGCAGGAATGTGTTGCTTTGAACTCGCTGGCTCTTACATTTCTGTTGTGGTCACAACAGTTCCATGTTTGGGACCTAAATGAAGGGTATCTGCAGGTTTTCATCTGTCACCAGCACATTTGGAAACTCCCAGTCCCTGGAATTCAGATGTGCGGTTCATTGCTTCTTCCTTTCATTGTCTTAGAAAATAGCAAGTGGCTTTCTTCTCTTGCCTCAAACTGATGGGCCCTCTACTTTTATGATTATCTTTTAACTACTCACATAGAGAAAAATAATTCCTTAAACTTGACATCAAAGCATAGGACCTTGGTGTACTTTATTTCAGTACATACATAGACACCTTGACATATAATATGCATATGTACACACATGCACACATCCATAAACACACACATGCATTTGTACATACATATATACATGCATGCATATATACATACATATATACCAGGTGCCCTTCAGAGTCCTTCACATGGTCACAAAATGGATATTGCCTTCTTAGTCTTCTTTTTGTTTTCTGCATGATTTAATGTGTATCTTTCATTGAATGTCAGCAAATTATACAAACAGGAAATTTAAGATTGACTTTTGGCTTGCCATCACCAAGCAATGGACTTGAACGAGTCTCTTTCCCAACCTAAACCTCAGTTTCCACATTCATGACTTGGAAGAATTTAAACAGATTCCAAGGGCCCTTCAGGCTCTTGCCTACCATTTGGGTGCCCAAATTACATTAGTCTTTCTCCTAGTTTCATGAAACATTTTCCTCACTGGTCTGTGTCTGACCCTCTTTGGTATGCATTCATTCTTTTTTTTTTATGTAGTAACAGACCATCTCACAAAAAAATTAGAACTTTGATAGTGTTTTACAACTACTTATAATCTTTGTAAGTACATCTACTTAAACATCTCCCAACCCATCCTCCAGACTCTTCCAGTGTCCTGAATCTTGTATGTAATTCCTTTGCATTTTATATAGTTTTACTACTAGTATACATTCTTTGAAAGCATATAATTTTATCAATCTCTTAATTTTAGTGAAGGGTTTTCAGTCATATAATGTTTTGGAACATTTTTATTCCATGTTATATTGCTAGTATTGATCTCTATTGACAAGTATAGCTTTAATACATTCATCTTGACTACTGTGTAATATTTCATAGCATAAAGATGTTATAGTGCTTTTATTCATTTGCTTTGATAGGCATTGAGATTTGTTTCCAGGATATATAGCCTTTATCAACAGTGATGAAATGAGCATCTTTGTGTACATTTCCTACTATATGTGTTCAAGATTTTCCTTATGTTTTTATCTAGAAACCAGATCATGATAAATGACTTTTCAGCCTTACAAAATAGAAAAATCCAACTATTTCCCAAGCTAACCAGGAAACTATAACCATCAAAATATAAAAGCTATTATTTCAAACCTTGTCCAATATTTTATATTGTCAGAATTCTTCCTTTTGACCAGTTAAATATGTATACAATAACATTCATTGTTCTCTTGATTTGTGTTTCCCCCATCATTAATAAGGTTGAATATTCACTCTGTTACTTATTTGCATTTCCTTTTCTGTGGCCTATCTATTCATGTCTGTGTAAGTCAGCTTTCTGTTGCTGTGACAAAGTACCTGAGAAAAACAACTTAAAGAAGGAAAGGTTTATTTTGGCTCATGGTGTCAAGGTTTTAGTCCATGGTTGCTTGGCCTCATGACTATGGGCCTGTGGTTAGGCAGAGCATGCAGGTAGGAAATAGATGCTCAAGTCATAGAAGCTGGGAAGCAGAGAGGGAAAGCAAGGAAGGGGTTGGGAACAAGATCAATCCTTCAAAGGCATGCACCCAGGGACCTACTTCCTGCAACTAGACCCTACCTCCTAAAGTCTCCACTCTCGTCCAGTAGCAAGCCTTCAGCACATGAAACTTTGGGGGTCATTCCAGATCCAAACTAGAATAACACCTTCTCCTCATTTTCCAACTGGATTTTATAATCTTTTCATACTGATATATAATACTTTTTAAGATATACCTTTTTATGAGTACACATTAATTATACAGAATAGTAGGTTTCATTGTGGCATATTCATACATGCAAATATGCATAATATTTTTGATATTACTTTGCCACCTCTATGTATAACTTGTTATTTTACTCCTTGCAAGGTATCTTTTGAACACAAGTCCTTAATTATAATCAGTTTTATCAGTCTTTGTTTATATAGTTGAGACACCCTCTGCCCTTACGATACTCTTTTTTAAACCAAAGCAAGAAAGATAATTCCCTACATTTCTACCAAAATTGATACTTTTGCTCTTGAAATTTAAGTCCTGGATCTATTTTCAGTTAATTTTTATGGACAGTGTGAAACAGAGTGAAAAATTTATGTTTTCCCAGATCCTTTTACTAAATAGCTCCTCTTTCCCGTGCTTTACCAGGCCATATCTAACTTGTGCCAAAACTCCTGATATGCATGAATTTTTTCTGAGCTTTCTATTGCATTGATCTCCATAAACGGGAACAATACACAGTCAGAATTATTACAGCTTCACAGTTAATCTTGGTCTCTGGTAGTGCGGATCCTTCCTCCCCATCCTTCTTCAGAAATATCTTGGTTATTCTTGCCCTGGGCTCTTTCATTTTAGAATCTACTTATCAAATTTAATGGAAACATCTGTTGTCATTTTGATTAGAATTGCATCAAATGTATAAAACAATATGTGGGTAATTGACATCTTTACAATATTAAGTTTCTCTATATTTATTTAGATTTTCTTTAATGTCCCCCATAGCTTTATTACTTTACTTATGGAGGTATTGCCTTTCACATAAAATTCAAACTGCTAACTTACATCAGGAAGGCTTGTGTCTCCGATTCTCTTTATTCTTTGATCTCACTGGACTTCTCTCATCTCCTCCAACATGCTTCATTCTCTCCTGCCTGAGGCTCGTTGCACACACAGAGTTCTTAGTTGCCAGAAACCTCTGACACTTCTTCTTCCATGGCCAACACATTTTCTTTCTATGGGTATGAACACACATGCCAACTCTTCTGTCAGGGCCCCCCAGTAGCCTTCAAGCAAGACTCTACCCCCTCACTATTATTCTTTACCATTTCATTGATCCCCATTCCTGCACAACACGTACTATGATTCACAATCATTTATTTATTTGTAAAGTAAATATATCTTCCTATATTTTAAGTACCATGAAGGCAGGACCCATATATTATTCACCATTGGACAGAACCCAGTGCCTTATACAGTACTCAGAGCATAGTAGGTACTCAATTGCTTTGTTTTGTGAATGCACGAAGGTTGGAGAGGTTCCCTTTCATGGCTGAGACACAATGATAGTCAGGGGTACCTTTTGGGCATCAATGAGTGTACAGATACAACCTGTTAGGACCATATAACTATAAGATTCTGTTTCAGGTCCTATAATAACCTCTAATAGGCTACATGAGGTTCCAATGACCCATGAACTTGCGCTTAACTCAGAGAACTCAATTTCTTAAACATAAACTTGTCAAGGTTAGAGAATTTTATTGCGGCTATATCCCAAGTGTCTAAAATAGTACCTGGCACAAAGTAGACATTCAATAAACATGTGTTTAATGAATAAAACTATATGCTAGACTTGAATCAAGGTTAAAGCAATGACAATAGTAAGTATTTAAATGACTACTTCTGTATGATTGTTTGACTTAATATTTCTTGTTAATGTTAGTGACATCAGAACAACATTGCATGGTGTTAGGAAAACTGGGAGTGGAAAGTAACTCCTATCGCCATTTCTTCATGCATCAGCCATTTTCATATAGGCTAATATGCTTCCTAGTTTTTTTGTGCAATTTGAAACCTCTCTGACATGGTTATAATCACATATTTTATTTTTGCTATGTCCAACATTTCTGTTTCTATGTAATTCACTTAACTATCCCATTTAATAGCTCCTTGGACTTCTGAACACATAAATCACACTTTGTAATCACTTTATTTTGAAATGTGTTGATTGATCTTTTGAGAATGTAAGGCTGAATTTGGGGGGCATAAGGATGAACTGAGCCTCTTCAAATAACTGGTTAGGAGAGTTTGAGCTTCTGCTTTCCTTTCTCCTCTCAATAGATTTGTCAGGAGCAAGCCGAGGCATTCACATACCTTCCATTGATTGTAGAATAGAGCTAAAAAATAATAGCTCTCTCTGTTCAATAGAAATGGATCTAAGGGAGGAGAGTAGAACAATATGAACAAATGTGGATGGAAATCTATAAAGCCAAGGTTAGAAGCAGTGGTCAGAGCTTCTTCCTGTTGTAAAACCTAAGTTCTAGTTTATTTCCTCCTAGAGGGAGCTGGGTATGGGGCCTATGTGCGCCCTCATTCCTCCCAGTGCCATTTCCATGGTGGCCATCGATAACCAATCAGAGCATGCTCTTCCACTGGACTCTGATGTGGCCTCAGAACCCTTCTACTCACATCACGGCACAAGAGATTTTTCTTTCCAAACAATCAAGGTTAGTGTTAAGACGAAGTCTACCTACCATATCCAGCTTGGCTTCAGAACTTTGATTAGGGGATAGGTGAATATCTGCACTCATGGGTTTGTCCTACAGAAACTGTCTTTATAATTATTTGTGAATACTTTCCCCACTCTAAGCATACTTCTCTTTCAAACTCTTTTTGTAATCGTTATAATCCTGGTGAACTTTGTTATAATACTTGCAGGGACCTCTGCATTATTGGCCATCAAGAAGATGTAGATGCTTTTGTGATATTCTGGCAAAACTCCCCAGACACTGTTCCCCTCAGTGGGAAACAGGGTGTCCAGTCACCCGTAAATTGAAGCATGGTCCAGACACATCACTATCCAAGTCACTCCCATCTTGTGACTGGACTCAACATGGCCAATCGAGGAGACCAGAGGTGCTTGAAATTAGATCAGGCCGCAGAATCAGGGCCCTGAGAATCAGCTTGTTGACGTCCAGTCCCTAGTCTGTGTGTGGAGGTACAGAGAATGTGACAAGACCATATGCAAGCACGTTTGCTTCAGTGGCTTGGAGGAAAGGCTGTGTTGGGCACCTGGGTGCTGCGATTCTCCCCAGGCTTCTAAGTATCAATATTATTCCAGCTGACATCACTGTTGTGCCCTTGGCTCTAGGTGGGGCATGCACTCAGCTTGTCTAGGAAGGTGTGAGGAAGACAGGAAGTGAGAATGTCCTTGGCAACCTCTTTCTCCCACAACTGTCTTGTCTCTTAGCAAGATGTACTTCCAGGAGCCTTTGGGAGCCCAGCGGACTAGCCCTTCATTCTTTGCGTCAACTGTATTTTCAGCTGTGATGCTTAAAGGCCTCTTTGTCCTTTCCTACATTCTGTGTAAATGTGCTATCTGCAGTTCTGGAAGATGCCTTTTATGAATGATGCTTACCTGTCTTACTACCTGGAAGAAGGGACTGTAGGGTGCTATAGAGACCTTCCTGAGGAAGAGGCCAGGGTGGGAATGTCTGCACTAGAACCAGTCATCTAGAGAGACGTCATGACTGAAAGCAGACCTCAGGAAGACAGGAGCATGTGTAGATGTCTTAGCACTATACAGGAGCTCCTCCCAATACACAGCCAGGTCTATGCACTCCTTACCTACATGTGCATTCTGTAATCTCAGCCTTTCTCAGCCAATTTTTTTGTAAGTCTTAACAGAGTATTTGGATATCAGAAGAAAAAAAAATCACCTGTAATTTCCTCCCCTAGCACAACAATTATTTTGCCTTGTATTTTATCTTTATTAATATGCATACATTTGTTACCTAACCATAATTACATAAAATTTGCTATTATAATTTTTCATTAAGCATTTTGTCACAATCACGATGCCTTTAAAGCACCATAGAAACAGCTTATCTTTTTTAATGACTGCATAATTGTCCATTGAGTGTATATTGCCTAATTTACTTTTCCATTCCTCTGTTGTTTTTCCATATTGCTGATAAGGCTATGATGAAGCTCAGGCTTCTGGGTACCCTGCATGTTCTGAAGAACATGACCTTCAGATCACATTGACCTGGATTCATATTCTGGTTTGAATGCTAATGGACAGGTGACTTTTGGGGAAATTAACCTCTTTGAAATTGAATCAATATATTGGCTTAATTTTTTAAAGAAATTGTGCATAGGAGAAGCAATATCCAAGCCTACAATGCAGGAGTACTCTAAGAGTTAGAGATATGTTGCAGTTACAGCTGCCCAGTAGCCATTCAATGTTGCACTTGGCTTTCTTTCTCCTTTGTTTAGTGTGTTTCTATATTAGACACCCTCATGTGCACGTGCGCGTATACACACACACACACACAATTACAGGGTTGAATGGAATGAACACTTTTGTAACTCTTCATACATATTGCCAAATTGCTCACCAAATGGATTGCACCCTTGTGAGCATGTGTTTTGAGTCTTGTATTGAGTTTTTCTGCCAATCACCAAGTCTGGGAAACAGGCCTTTGGCAGCCCACCAGAGATTTATGTCAGCTTTCATGATACCCTCAGAGCAGGCTGATGCGTGAAGAGCTCATCACACTTGTTGGCAGATCCATTTGCACTCTCCAAGGACGTGCTAGAAACACTTGTGCCTCATCAGCTCCCATTCACTCCCTCTCCCCTTTGCCCCAAAGTAGCAAGTAGAATGTCTGGCCCTGGTAATCTCTCCCAGGGCCCTAGGAGCCCCCTGAGAACTCTGAATTGGATAGCTTATAGTCAGGTTCCTACAGAGTCCACCACCAGGCATGCCCTTCCATGGCCCCCGTTAACTAATCGGCAAAAGAGAAGGTTGAAGCAGTTGGCCTCCAAGGCTGGACCACTCTGTGTGTTCTGTTATCAGCATCACTGGGGAGGTCATTAGAACTGTGCTGTCTCAGGCCCCATCCCAGACCTGCAGTGTCAGGTCCGTGATCCCTGTGCAGATTCAAGTTTGGCAAGTGCAGCACTAAGCTGTCTGCTAGCCAAGATTTTTCACCGTGCTAGGAACATTTGCTGAGGGCCTCAGTTTTAGAACCATGCTCTCCCTACACCAGACCCTCTCTGCTTCAGGATTTGCTTTCCTTGCAGTGAGATTCCTCCCTTGCCCTGTTACATCCGTAGACCTGATGCCCCTTCTGGGTCAGGGCAAGAACACCCAAGGTGATCAAAATCATGTGGCTGAAACACAGATCTTACAGTCACTCTACTATTAAAAATCCAGTTCTACATTCCAGTGGCTCTCAGGATAAGACCCAAGCTTCTTTTTTATGTGACCAACAATTTTCTCCATGAATGACTCAATCTTTGCTGGCTTCCCAGAGTCCTTTCCTGATTTTAAACCCTGTCCCCAGATCCACAGGTTTTACATCACAGCCACACTGCATTCCCTTGCCCTCTTCTTCCCTCTGTCTAGGATTTCCTTTATGGCATTCTCAGCACCCTGCTATAGGACCTTTTCCAGGGTACTTTGTCTTTGCACCACCTGGATGAGGAGTTCCTACTTGTTACTTGATAATCGCACTTACTGCTCTGTACTGAGATCTTTCATCTCTGTATCTATCCACAGCTCGGAAGCCTTGGTCTTCCCAGAATGCGTGTTATTGCTCTTGAGTTCCAGGGCTGGCACATGGTGGGTCCTCCATGAATAGCAGTTGAGCTGATGCCTTCCCCCCTTGTCCTCCAGGTCTTCTCTCCTTCCTTCTCTACCCACTTGGACCTCAGACATCACTAAGCTGCTTTTCCTTCTTGCCTTCTGCTCAGCTGAAGCAGGACACAGGGGCAGGGAAGGGAACTTTATGGCTCCAGCTCCTTCCCACCTGGAAAGGTCACCACTCCTCTCAAGGTGACCATCTAGGTTCTGGGACATGCTCCCTCCACTCTTTT
>PVLC010023909.1:0-25144 GCA_004027655.1 Graphiurus murinus | reverse complement strand
GTATTTCACTGTCATTACTGACCTATAACTCTTATTAAGATGCAATTTGCTCTTCTTAAGCTTCCTTGGGACCTGGAATAGCCATTAGTGAATATCTCAACACTGATAACCATCCCTGTATTGATCTGCTGTTGGCAGGTCCACAATCCTAACAGAACACACCATCAGGGTTTTGTGTTATGTTCCTCACAAGAAAAAGCACCAATACTTTGCACACATACTACTTTAACAGAAACTTTTTATTCCAGCCTATCAAATGCCATGAATGTCAATGATATATTAATGACTGTGTTTGCTACTCTACTGGTATTAATGTTGCTGTAATAAAATAATATTAAAAGAATGAAGAAAATCTAAACTCTCTTCACAATAACTAAGAATATAAAATAATCCAAACTGTTCACTGAAAAAATTTATATCATTCAAATATATACATATTTTCTTCTCCCTGTTTGCAATTTTTGCTCACTAGTGAGTTTAATTTCATGAAATCACTGGTTATTGTAAAATGATATTTTAGTAATGTGACCTTTGATGTTTGCTATTTTGGAAACATTATTATTATTATTATTATTATTATTATTATTATTATTATTGGTGCATCATAATCATACATTTTTGGTAGGTACAGCTGGTAGAGGCATACTTGCACGCATCTCTCATTTAACCCTTCCCCACTTCCTGCCCTATTCCCTCCCCCTACTTCCTTCTCATGTTCAGTTTAGTGATTAACTTTGATATGTTTGTGAAAGTACATCATGTACATTAGGGTGTTCTCCCCCCCAATCACCTCCATGCAAGTCATGTTCTTTGCTCATCTAAGATTTCTCTTTCTTCATCTAGAGTTCCTCTATGACCCACTTTCTCCCTAGCTTCCACATATTAGGAAAAATAAAAGGATAGACAAAAAGAAAATGATCACCAATATTCACTTGCTTTGAATATAAAATAAAGATATTCATTTGAAATAAATATCTAAGAAAAAAATTTTAGCAAACTTCTTCAGTTTTCAAATCAATGCTGTCAGAAAAACAAACAAAAAATACTGGTATCAATTCACCCTTCATTTTTAGAAAGAATTTCTGACATTCTAAAATCTTTTTACATTTCTATGAATATCAAATTCCAGCTGTTATTACCCAAGAAGCTAGAGTAGTTAATAGCTCTATATTTATAAAATACCTATTATTTCATACCCTTGATGTTAGATACAAGAAATAAATAAGGAAAAAGGAGACAGACAAGAGCAAAAAGAAAAAGTAAAGTATAACTTTAGTATAAGAACCTGGTGCTAAAGTACTTCTAATCATTTACTCCCCAAACCAGTTTTCTTTCTCAGGCCTGTCTCTCCCAAATGTCTGGAAAATTGTAGATTCTACAGTTGACTGAAAGAAACTATAATTTTCCTGTGCATTGCTAACAAGATAGATCAGATACCTTGAGAAACATGATTTAGGACACTCTTCAGCTTATCTATTAATTAGATAATAAAGACCTTGATCAGCCTGAGGCCTCTAAGAATTACCAAACCACCTCAGGACTATTGAACTGAGATCATCCTCCCTACCTCCTCTAGCCCACCCTCATGAAAGTCTCCTATGAGAAAATAATCCTGCACTCCCCCAAATGTCACTCTCCCTCTTGAGGAAACTCTCATTCTCCCTTGAATGTGTATTTTCTACTTTCCTAAATAAACCTCTATGTCTCTGACTAGCATATGCTGAAATTCATTTTGCTCATGTTAGCCAAGGACCCTGCAGATCTGACTTCCTGAGTTGACGAATGGACCCATCACTCCCAACACCCTAAATTTAGAATTTTATCTTTTAGTACTTATTTAAATACCTTTCAAAAATATTTTGTGTTATGGAATTTTATTCTTACCATTGGATAAAGAGAATTTCACCTTAGAGTAAAATATACCTGAGGTCACAGATCAAATTATAGTGCTGGGATTTAAATTTAGATTGAGTCTAGGTCATTTTAGTAAACACTTTGCAGGAAGAAAGAGAAGCAAGCCTGGAAGCTCAGCAGAATGGGAAGAAGAGGAAGGAGAAGGAGAAGGAGAAGGAGAAGGAGAAGGAGAAGGAGAAGGAGAAGAGGAAGAAGAAGATGAAGGAGGAGAAGAAACACCTAGTTAAATAACTTAGTGGTTTTGTTGACTATGCAAATAATATACTTGTTTTACAAAAAATATTACCATAGAGAAGTAATTAATATATATCAATAGTTAGCAAAATATGACCCTAGGGAAAAATCTGGCCTGTTGTCTATTTTTATAAATACAATTCTATTGGAACACAGTCATATTCATTACTTTAATTATTGTCTGTGGCCACATTTTCACCACAAAGGTAGAATTTAGTAGGTGCAGCAGAGACCATATGGACTGCTAAGCCTGAAATATTTGCTATCTGTCCCTTTATATAACATTCTTGAAATATTTAATATAGATTATTATTTTCAGATAAGAAGCTATTTTAGCTTTTATTATAAGTTGTGACACTGAAGGACATATTTCTACATTATCAGTAATAAAAAACTGAATATTGAACACTCAAAAGAAGTAATGAATTATCTTTCTTGCCTTCCTATAGAAAATTAAATGGCAAAATTACTGTTATATAAAAAGTTAAAAGAAATTACAATCAGAATGTAAAAAATACATTACACAAGTGTATAGAGAAGTTTCCCTGCAAAACATTTTTCAGAATTTATGTTTGTTGGTTAGTTTACAGGATATTTTCCCTGCCCAAGATAGAATTTATACTCTGTGAGGAGAGGTTTTGTTGCTCTTATTTATTACTTTATTTGTAGCAGTTAATGGACATTTAGCATGCAATAGATGCTAATTTAGATTTTTGATGAGTGGATGCATTTATATGCATTAATACTCCACTCTATACAGATGTGGGATACATAAAAGATTGAAAATACACAGAAAAGACTAGACACTACCATTGTATGTACTAGTAAAAAGAATTTTCTTAATTAGTTAAGGAATTAAGAAAAAATAATTTCTTGTATATGCAAATTGTAAATACATAGTTCAAAAGAATTTTTTTAAAAAATCCATAAAGAGGCTTTTTTTTAGAGTAATAGGTCAAATAAAGACCAAGAATAATAGATACAAGAACAAAATCAGATAAAGAAAATCAAATAATAATATAAAATTCATTTATAATCCCAAAACAGTTATATCTATATTTTTCATATAAAATGTAAAAACTGAGCAGTTATTCAAGAATTCACAGAACTATCCAAAATAATTAATCAAAAATATCTTTACAAAATAATTTTCTAAAAAGTAAGGAAATCCACTGTAAGTAATGAATCCTCTACAATGCCAGGCCTCACAGAATAAATCATAAAGGCCATTATCCAAATAAGCATACGGTGTGTGTGTGTGTGTGTGTGTGTGTGTGTGTATGTGTGTGTATATACTTGCATAAAAATAAATTAATTTATAAATTCAAGGTTGTTTTACTACACCCTAGATTCAGATTCATGGTATAAAGTGGATTTTAGAGGAAGATTAGAAAAATTTAGATAGAAAATTGTCTCAATTTTCTAGTTTTATTTGACTATTAATTTTTTAATAGTCCAGACTTTTATTTTGCCATGGAATTAGGAATGAGTCCAAGAATTCTGCACAATTTCAGTTGTCACTTGACCACTCATTTACATAAAAGTTTAACCCAAATGAACTTGTTATGCTTATGAGATAAAGTCATATCCCCTTTTCCATTGTGGAAAGGCTAGAAAACTTGTAGAGGGATTTTAAAGGGTGAATTTCTTTCTAAGGAAAGTGAAAAAGGAAGAGAAAGAATTTACAAAAATCACATATGTTATTGATTTGTTTTAAACTGAGGTCACCAAAGACAAAGCCCTCTATAGCACTGAATAATAACATCATAAGCCTCAAAGAAAATACAACCATTTATTTGAAGTGCCAGTAAAAACACAGAGTAATTATATTTTTTTAAAGTTCTATTTATTCTTATTTGACACTGCATTTTCTGTACTGAAAGATTTCCAATTGTACTCCTAAATTTCATCTCACAAAGGGATTCCATCAACATTCTGCATTTCATGTAAGTATTTCTCCAAGAAGAATGTACATTGATCCAATTTATAAATAATATGACATTCTATAATTCCGATGTCCAGTTCAGACTGAAATATTCACCTTTTTTCTGAAAAGTTGGAAAATCTACAACAGGCATAGATATTATGACAGAAAATATTAAAGTAAAATATTAAAAACTATGCAGACCTTGTTTTCTGTGTAGGATTTTTCCAATTCTTACTTGAAAATAAATTTTTGTTCTTTTTCTAATGAATATTTTCATTTATAATTTGAAAACAATGCCAATTACATGTAAATCAATTTAGGATACAGGAAAGTTAAAACATATATTTTGTTGCATAAGTCCTCATCTGTAAGGTAAAATGAGTAGTGAAATTGGGGTATTTCATTTTATAGGATTTTTGTCCAGTGGATTTTGATTAATGAGGTCTAAGGACTAAGGAAGAGTATAGAATTATGAAAATTTATTTTAAATCAGAGAAAGATAGAAGACAAAGAAATTCCCTCCACACACAAGTTGGGGGGTCCTTGAAAGATACTAATCATCCAAGCTTTGATAGGTGGGCTTTAAAACCTTGCTGAGGTTCCTCATCTGCTCTTTATGATTGTTTAGAATTGGGTTTTTGGGAATCAGTGAATTTTGCCCAATTTTAATCTTTAATTTGAATTGTTAATCTTGTGGGCTGGTGGACCCACATCTTCTGGCACTCACCCATCTCTCACCTCCCTTCTTATTTCCCCTCACCTCAAAAATGGTGATACAGATGTCTTTTTTAATCCCTCCTGTTTCTGGGTCTTCTGCCATTCCTCATCCCCCCCTCCCCTGATGAAGTGAACCTAACTACTGTTAAGGAAATGGGATGATGATTGCTCTAACTGCTTCCAGGTGGTAGGGGTGTTGTTGGAGTATTGTAATCAGGATCTCAGGGGGTGGATGATCTAGAAGACCCTGGAAGAAGGATTCCTTCATATGAGGCTTTCTTCTCATAACCATCTGTATCTGGAGGGCTGATAGAGCCTGGTTATTTTTGTTCAAAGTCATTCATGGTGGTTCAGTGAGCATCGTGGATATGTTAGTACAATGTACAATAATCTAGATATTTTACCATATTTTTTTTCCATAACTCTTTGCCTTGGACCATCCACCTGTTAGCATTTTTAAATTGGGGGTCAGGTAGCCAATCCAATTGTAACATACCATGAGTCACTATATATAACATTGTGAAAAGTCCTTGTGACACAAAGTTTGAAAAAAAAAGTATGTTGTTTTTTAACATAGCATAAGCAAGTTTTTTGTCTGACTCAAATCCTCTAGGAATTTACAGAAATAGAAATTTCCACTTTTTGTACTGTCTTATAGTCCTGGACTTGTAAAACCTTAAGAATGACAGATTTAACTTTACAGCATCTTATAATGACTTAACTGGAAGGAGATTTGGGGCATTGATGCCATATTTTATTTTTTCTATGAGTTTAAAAGTAGCACATTTGCCTCTGTTTATACTGTTATGCTGGTGTTCAAGACCAAGCTTGTAGTCCTATGTTGGGCAAACATAAGTTTTTCTAACATTATTTTTTGCTATTAATGTCAGTTAAAGGTCCTCAGGGTTACTCTTAAGGACTTGGAGAGACTTTACCTTTACCAGTTGTGCCATCTGCCAGAAAAAGTCATGGTCCTGATGACCATTTGGCTTCCCTTGAAGAATAAAAGGACATTTTCCTCTCCAATGACCCTCCTTTTTGAAGAATGTGTGCTGATGGCTCACAATCTCTGGGGCTGTCTAGTGATTTGTCTAGGGTTTTATATACTTCTGAGATTTCTTTTACAGTTGAAGTCTCAGAGTCAGTTTCCTGGGATTTGCAGAGTGTATTTTCATAGTATCCTTCTTTGAATCTCCTTTTCTCAGTTGGGGTTCCAGATGCTGTTTCCTGAATTCTACAGGAAAATTTCTGGGATTGTATATTAACAGGAATATCTGGGGTTTTGTGAAACTCTGGTCACTTTCAGGAGGCTTTTGATCTCATTATCACTTTTCAGGAATTTTGGAAGTTCGTTAGCATCTGTTTGGAAATTAAGTTTTTCTACTGTGGCCCTCTGACTTTTTCTGCCTATTGCTTTCTACCTCCACACTATCATATTTATTTAACAGTAGAGGGAAAAATCAAGCAATAAACCATTTTCTAATTAGCCTCCATTTTTCTCCAAGGAATTCATTTCAAGGAAGGTAGTGCAGTATTTAAATTACTAACATAGTTTTAGATTTATAAGTTAATATATTCAAAATGGATAATTCAGCAATATGGCTTTTCTTTGACTTTATGAGGGCAAGGATAAAATTTATATACTTTCACACTTTTTTGCAGTTTCACCAGACTTGGTGCATTGTAGATTCTCAATATATGTTTATGTGCTAAACAAATAGAGTTGTAAAATTGTCTAAATAAATTATTTCCCGTGTGTGTGTGTGTGTGTGTGTGTGTGTGTGTGTGTGTGTGTGTGTATTGACAGTGTCTCACTAGTTTCCTGAGAGTCTCACTGACTTGCTGGGGCTGTTCTTGAACCTGTAATCTTTCTGTCTCAGCCTGCCAAGTACTAGGATCACAGCCCACATTTTATTTTTACTACAATGAGAGACAAAATAACATTATATATATGAGGAGTCAAATCCTAGTTCTTCTACTCACCATTTCTGTGGCTCTGGCTAAAAGTCCACTGCTATATTCATCTGCTCTGTTCAGTTGGATTTAGGTTTGCTAGACTTCAGTACTTATACTCTGGGCATGCCTGCTCCACACTCTGTTGTCTCTGGAACCCAGGCTGAATGCAGTTCAACAAAATCAAGGAAAAATATGTAACACTGCCTAAAGCATGGTCCAATCTAGCACAGATTCACTCCTTCCCACATATGCTGATTGAAAAGAAAATCGTATGGCCTAGCCAAAGACCATGGGTGTAGAAATGTAGTTTGTTTCCCTATTGGTAGAAATGGAAAAGTCCTAGGTCAATGTGTACATATATATGACCTTCTTAAAAGGAAGAAGTTGAAAGGAACAATCTCTAGTCCTGCCTCAGTACATCCCCCCACCCGTTATGTTAGCAAAAGTACAGAATAAATCAAACTATTATTAGAATCAAATAATTATTGTCAGGATTAGGTAAGACAACTTAAATAGCATAATGACTAAAAGGTTTCAAATTCCAGTAATAATAGTAATATTTTCTATTATAAAGCAATAATTTCTATTATTGTTCAGTGGTCTCAGTGATATCATATTTTTTTTCTTTGTGGTACTGAGGATTGAACCCAGGGGCATTCTGCCTTTGGGCTACACCTAAAAATAGCTAGTCCTATTTTTCATTCTGTATTTTGAAACAGGGTCTCACTAAGTTGCGGAGGGCCTTACTAAGTAGCTGAGGCTGGCTGTGATTCCAGATCCTTGGGTCTCAGCCTCCCAAGTACTGAATTACAAGTGTGTGACACCATGTCCAGCTATCATATCCTTTTCTATTTAGCTTACATAATTACTGAACAATTTCTAATATTTGGAGCATGTGTTACATGATCTCTAAATGAGTCTTGTGATCTCTAACTTTCAGTATGCAAATCACACATATACATATGCATAGCAACAGTATATGTTTTGAGAGGAATTCTAATCTGAATAGATTGGTATCTTATCTGCCACCTGAGGAGAAAAGGCAATATCTAATTTCCTTATTAAATGACAAAATTAAACAAACATTTTCTTATTTACCAAGTATATTTACCCATGTATAAGATACATTTTATATTAAATAGCATTTAATATAGTATATTTCATATCCACATCTATTTTGCATATTTAGGAATACAGAAGATCTAAGTCCTAAGAAAATTTTTTTTTTTTGGTACTGGGGATTGAACTCAGGGGCATTCTACCTCCGAGTTATACCCCAGTCCTATTTTTTATTCTTTATTTTGAAACTGGGTCTCGCTAAGTTGTGGAGTGCCTCACTAGGTAGCTGAGGCTGGCAGCGAACCCGGATCCTCCGGTCTCAGTCTCCCAAATGCTGGGATTACCCTAAGACATTTTAATAAGAAAAAAAGACCAAAAGTGATAAAAAATATATTCACAAGCAAGTGTCCATCTCTACTCATTCTAAGAAAATTGTCCCACTCCTCCAGAAACCAAAACCAAGGACTATGTGAAAGAAATTTTGCTCATCAGAACAGCAGGATCATTATATCCATTTCAGGAAAGAATTCACAGAGAAGGAGAAGTATGAACACAGGAATGCCCTCCCCAATGAAGGAATGAGTGGGAGGAAAGCTTTAATTTTTAAATAAGCTCTGATATTTAGCCTAGAAAATTCTTTAGTGGGGCCCCTATGGGAACTAGCAGTCCCTTATCATGGACAGATTCTGAATGTTTCAATATGGAAGCAGAAAAGGCTCAGAGAAAAAAAAGAAAAATTCAGTAAAAATGACAAAACGTATACTTAAAAATACACCCAGGACACTTGCTTTGAAAAGAATCTAATATTCACTTTCGTTTGAGATCTTTATTGAAACTTAATTTCAAGCATCTCGTATTTTGATATGCACCTTCTATTCTCTCCCCTCACTATCCTTTGAATACCTCCTGCTTAAATATTTGACCTCGCAAAGAGATTTCATTGATGCTATATACATACGTGAGAATCCAATGCCAATCTCAATATCATCTGTGGAGAAGGGGAGAGGGTGGGGAGAGAGTGAGTGGAAGCTCTGCAAGTGTGGTATGCATGCAGGTCAAAATCGCTGTGAACTACTTTATGATGTGAGACTACAATGCACCAATAAAAAAATTAAAATAAAGATATTATATTTGCTGGCTACCTCTCATACCTGTTTAATTTTTGCATAGTTTTTTTTTTTTCATCTCATGGTTCATTTTTCTAGTCACTCATTTAAACACTTCTCAACACCATTGACTTTTCTTGCATTAGATTAAATTGGCAATCTGAATCTAGGTTGAATTGACCTATCATTTTGCAGCCACTTGAATTATCTTTGATTAAAACTCTCAGATGACTATCATCTCATGCTATGGTTTAGATACACTGAGTGTGTTCCCTAAGGTTTTGTGTATTAGAGTCTTGGTCCCCAGGATGCTGATGTGACACGTGGTGGAATCTTTAAGAAGTACAGCCTGATAAGAGGTTGTTGGACATACTACACAAAGAAGGGATTAATATAGTTCTTGTGGAGCAAAAGCTAAAAAGACAAAGACTGAATCCTCCCTGTTCTCTGACTCCCCATCTTATGATGTGATTTTTTCTTGCACACACTCCTGCCATTCTGTCATCCATCATGATGGAACACATTAAAGAGGGCTCTCACCAGAGGCAACACTTTGATCTGCCTCCAATACTGTACCTCTCTTCTTTATAAACTACCAGTATAGGATATGTTGTTATAGCAATGAAAAACAGACTAATAAACCTCATCTTTCACCATCAGATTATAAAACCAGTATCACCCTGCTCATTTTTTCAAGTTGATTAAGTAACTATTTAAAGACCAATTCCTTCACTCATTTTTTTTTGTTATTTATTTTGGTTGCTCTTACATCCTTTTAAAAATTCTTCAATTTCCACTACAGCAGGGATCTCATTAAGCAAACACAGTATACCTACTCATAAATAAATAAGTACAGAAAATGTATGAGCGGATAAACCCTTTTTAGCTACATATTTCTTTCTTTTATTGTTTTCAGTTCACAGCAAGAGTTTTTAAAATAATTGTGTACTATCACTCATCTTTCTCACTTTCTTCAGTCCTTTGCAGACTTTTATCATAAGTGTTCCCCCAAAACTGCTCTCCTTCAAGTCACAAAAGTCCTCACACTTTCTGTTGTAAATTAGAAACTATCCAAATTTGATAAAACTCTTTACAAGTTCTCTTAACCCCTTCCTTTCTTTGTCTTAGAACTTATGCTATGTATTTCGTATCTCCTATTTTTTCTGCTTCTTATCTGCCTATTTTATCTGAAATTTAATCTCTATAATTGCAGCAATGTTTTCCCTTTTCCTTCACTGCTCTTTCTGTGGTGCTTGAAGAATCCTGTGCATAGAGTAGAAATGTATGTTTATATTCCTTCATGCAATAATTGAATTAAGGGGCATTACTTTGTTTTCAGATCACTAGTTCTTAGACTATTGTCTATTATTGAAGCATTGTCTTCCTTCTTGGTTCTTAAGATAACACACTATGAAGAAGTTAGGCACTATGACATACATATGCAAGCCCAGTACTTGGAAAGCTGAGACAAAAGGATTACATGTTTGAGTCAAGACTGGGCAACTTAGCAAGGCCTTTTCAAAATGCAAAAATAAATAAATAAATAAATAAATAAATAAATAAATAAATAAATAAATAAGTCTGTGGGCATAGCTCAGCAGTAGAGCACCCCTAGGTATAATCCTCTGTACTGCAAAAGAAAAAAAATGACAAATCATTTAGGTTTTTTTCTTCCTAACTGATTACTTTTACTTTCATTTTCCTTTGTCATGTACTTCCTTTCCATCCTGTTTCTAAGGTGTAAGGATACAACTTGGGTACAATATCTAATTTTAAAAGTTCAGTACACACAAATGATTTTAAATGCATATTTCCATCTTAGATATTTTTTTCTTCGTTCTCCAAACTCTTGTTTATCTTTATCTACTTAGAAACTATATTTGAATGCTTTCTAGACATCTCAAGTTTATCATAATCATGATACAAAAATGTATTTCCTTCTTTCTAACATGTTTCACATCTGTCATTCCCTATCAAAGTAAATGATATCACTACTCATCTAGTGGCAAAAACTAGAATCCTTGGAGTCCTCTGCAATGATACAAAAATCTTTCTAATCCACTTGAACCATCACCAGAGGCACAAGGTATGATATGTGGTCATAAACTCAAATGTTAATCCCCACTTTTCTGAACTAAAAATACTTAAAATTGTTCCCTTCTCTCCATCTTAGCTGCCATTTCACTGATGCAAACTACATAGTCTTTAATCTTCAAACAATTTAATCATTTTATCACATTTCCTGTTTCCATTTCTATCCTAATTCAGCAACTAAACAAATCTCTCCCAAACATAAAACAGATTATGTCACTCTCATGTTTAAAAAGTCTCTCACTTAACTAAAAAAATCCAAATTATTTACAAAGGTTTGCAAGATCTTACTGGAGCTTACCTTATGCTCCTCATACTGCACTTGCTTCAGGTCCACCAATCTTCCAGCAATTCTTAGAAGAGAGAGTTTTCTTCTCTCTTTTTGGCTTCTATGAACTTGTATTTGTTTTTCTGAATATTTGTAGTTTTCCCTGTAATATTTGCAAGACTGACTCTTCATTCTACACATTCCAGGATACATTCATTTACCCTGAGAAATGGTTCCTGACAAACCTATTAAAAAATAGGTCTCTGCCAGGCGTGGTGGCACACACTACTGAGAACACTCAGTAAGAAAGATCACAAGTTCAAGGCCAGCTGGGGCAACTTAGTGAGATCCTGTTTCAGAATAAAAATAAATGTAAAGGGCTGTGGATATAGTTCAATGGTAGAACACTGGGTACAATCCACAGTACAGCAATAAATAGAAACATTTAAAAAATAGGCTCCTTATTATTCTTTCTATTCAAGAGCATGCTTACTTCTTAGCATATCAAACCCCTCACATTTTTAATTGCTTTTTTTCTTATTACTTGCAGGTAATTATAATGTCAGTTCCATTTTGGCCGGACTATGCCTTTTCCATTCACAATGGAATCTCTAGTACCTAATCCCACATTTGTTATAAATCGGCGATCACTTGAAACAATGAAAACATTTCTTACTATAATGTCTTATAATGATAATTCCAATACAATTTATTAGATAGCCTCTACCAAAGTAATTTTTATTCAGAAAAGATTTAACAGTCCTAGAGAGCGTCATATTTTTACATAGTGAAACTAAGGCTCAGAGGATTTCAGTTAATGGCATTCAAGAAATGAAAAGTTTACAGATATGGTATTAAAAGGTTTGTTTTGTAGTATATGATTATAAGCTTAAACTGCAAACCTCTACCTTACATCAGTCAATATTATTGAAAGAACTTTTGTCCTTTGTTCCAACCTCACATCTTCGTTATTTCTTTTTTATATTCAGAATAAAAATAAATATATCTTATACCTTGATTCTAATTGGTATGTGAGAATAAACGCTAAATTGGAACTTTGAAAAGTATTCTACAGCACAATCTTACATAGTGCTTATATCAAAGTACTGGTAGAACTTCATTATCCAGCATGTTGGATGAATCTGAAATGGTAGTTAATCAAATGTTCTGGTTGAATTAAAGTTTATTCATGTTGCTATAAATGTTTCAGTTGCCTACTCTTCTGAAGTCTTTAATATAAAAGTAGCTACTTGTGAAAATGCAAATCAGCTTTTCTGTACATTTCTCAAGCATTTCATGCATGTGTTTCTTCCACTTCTGAACATACATGTATATACAGCAAAAAAGGTCTTTAGAGTCTAGATGTTCAATATCTCTCTCTAAAAATAATTTGCTTTTTCTCTTCTGATAAGCTTCACAATGGGATTCACATTTTCCAGTGAAGATCTATATTATAGTATATTACAGAAGTTTCTATAAAAGCAGAGACACCATGAAATGAATAGGATCTCAAGATTTTCAGTTAATTCCTATACTCAGTGAAAAATTAAGCTCTGAAATAAACTAGACAGGTAACTATCCAATTTCTGCCTGAATTTTTTAATTCATAAGTATTTTACACCTGAAAGATTACAAAATTATAACTTTAATCTGTTTAGTACCATATATTACCATGTCGCATAAAAGATGTTACCAAATGTATATACATTTTATCAATTAACTTTCATGATATTCTAACAAGATAAATATGATTAATTATATCTTGAATATTAAGAAGTTCATTTTCCAGTATCTTTCTTTGTGTTCTTATATGGAAATTAGAAGCTATTCTCTGTTTAGTTTTCCAAATATGGTTAAGTAAATAAAAATTCTATACTGCATATAGTAAGACACTTTTAGATATAAAATAATGGCATTGTGATTATGTTATTGATGAATACAGATCTTTGATTGATATTGTTGATGTGTTTTTATTTTACTATTATAAATTAAAAAAAGAATTAAGATGATACAAGTGGTATCTATTATAATATATAAGACTAAATATTACTGTTTTTCTCCCTCTATTAATATTCTATCCATAAAACAATGTAAAGACTAAAGGATTTTGTAAGTAGGAATATCAACAGAAAACAGATTTTAACAACTATTGATAATTGTTGACTAATGAAACAAGAAAAGAAAGATATAGCCTATATTGTAGGTCAAAGGGCCTTGTGTAGAATTAGAAGCTTATATGCTTAAAGAATACCATATAACCTCAGATCTTAGAAACTACAGGTCTATATAAGCAGGTTTGTGAAACAGGAAAGAGTAAAAGAAGGTTCAGTGACGCTCCCTCCCAATTTCCACAGGAAATATAATCGATCCAAAATTTTGTCACCTCAAAAAGGGTGAGTTGATAACAGAGAATTAGATTTTATAAAGAATTAACTAGAAAACTGTGAGCAGCTAATATTATAGGAAAAAAGTCCTGTGTGGGCACGTGGGTATCCCCATATTTAATTACTGGTTCTCCATCCATGTGATTTAGACTCTTAATCAGCTTTATTAATATCTCATATTTAAACATAAGTGAACATATGATGCTCACCATATTTTAGTAAGCCCAGCAATGAGAACCCAGATGAACATATAAGGAAAAGAAAATAAAAGAAGAAAAAAAACCCAAAATGTGACATTAAAGAAATCAAGAAAGAGAGCCAACTTAATATTAAATAAGAAAAACTCTCAATGGAATGTTATATCAATGACATAAGAATAAAAGTATATAAAAGAAAAACTAAAGGAATATGAACAGGTCTTTAGAAAATATAAAATTAAAGAATTACATTTAAAATTTCCCTCAGATTGTATATATCTTACATTAAGATATATCACTTTGAAATATAAAGAGAGGAAAAATAAAGAAATGATTCCCTAAATATAGAAAGAATATATCTTCACTACTATAATAACAACAAGAACATCAATAAAATAACTAAAACCAGGCTGATTTTGTTTTTATAATGGGCATTGCCTTGTGCTAGATGCTCTCACTATCGCAAAACCTTTTCTAATAAACTTTTTAGATATGTTCTGATAAAATGAGAAAATAAGCCCACAAGAGGGAAGACAAAGGAGCTAGAAAATATAAAAATAACCTGGAGAGTAACTTAACAATATATTTAATAAGCCTGAAAAACTATTGATAAGAACTAGAGTAAGAAGCTAAAGTTTGGATAAAAGTTTTGGAAGAGAAAGAGCAATTCCAAAAGATAGAGTTATCTTTGAGAAAGTTCTTAGAAAAACTACTAAAAACAAAATAACATAAGAAAATAAAATAATCACAGCATATTAGCTCTCTTTCAAGTAGAACTACATACCCAATGTTAATAGTAACAAATTTTTAGTTTCAACTTTTGGAATCTCATAATATATATAACTAAACACTAGTTGCCTAAATAAAAGATTCTGTTGAAGGATGCATTTAAATCATTAATGAATTTAAAATTTTAATTGTTGGGCTATTCCTTATATAATATACTATTTCCAAACTCTCTCAGAAGAGAGCAGAGGAAATAAATTCATAATTACGTATGCCCAGAATGGACTGAGGTATAATAATTGCTCTTCTTTTTGGATGAAATCTAACTTTCCTTATTTCTTCATAGTCCCTCACCTCATCTGTTCCTTACAACAAAAATAAAATGCATTAATATTGTACTTAGGTGTGGTGGCACCTGTCTGTAATCCCAGTACTTGAGAGTCTGAGACAGGAGGATTAGAGTTTCAAGACCAGCCTCAGCAAATAACAAAACCCTCAACTACTTCATGAGACCCTGTTTCAAAATATAAAATAAAACGGCTTTGGGTGTAGAACAATTCTGGGTTCAATTTCCAATACATAAATTAGGATATATACATATATACATATATATATATATATATGTATATATATATATATATATATACTTCTTGGAATATATAAATATACATATATATACTTACATTGATATTTTAATGGTTATAAAAATGAAATTATATTTATTATATATTTATATATTTTACTTATAGTTATATTAATATAATTATAACCACACTAATTTTATTTATATTATATTATACTTATATTCACATTTTCACTGGTTATAAAAATGAATTTCTTTCATAGCTAAGTATGTTTGTTGGTGTACAAATTACCACAGACTTAGTGACTTGAAACAATATTCACTTCTCTCCCTTATGTCAAAACTCAAGGTTCAAAATCAAGGTGGGGACAGGGCCAAGCTCCCTTTGTTGGCACTTGGGAAGACCCTCCCTTGCCTCTTCAGGTTTGTGATGTTTCTAGAAGCTTCTTATGTTGGAGCTACATCATTTCAATCTCTCTCTTCCTCCCTTCTTCAATGAGTGTACTCCCCAAATTTCCCTTTGCCTTTCTCTTATAATATCTGTTGCTGATTTAAACATTAAATCTAAGATACTTTTATCTCGAAGACTTTAATTACATCTTCAAAAAGCTCTTTTCTAAGTAAAATCACATTCACACCTTCAGAAGTAAGGATATGGGCAGATCTTTTGGCAGCCATCAATTATGCTGTGTTACTATTTACGAAAGAAGCTATTGTTACAGTGTTGTATTTCAGGAAAAAATATGAAACAGGAAGACAGTTGGAGGAAAAAAAAGAACTTTTACATGCTTAATTTTTAAAAGCTTATATACATTGAAGGGCCTCAGTTTGAGCCACCATGAAAAAATGTAAATCATGTACAGAAACATAGTATAAAATTTAAAGCCCTTATAGAGAACTAAATTCAATCATAAAGTTTGAGCTGCTGCAAGAAATGTCAAATGTATATTATATTAATGGAAATTTTTTCAATAGTTGTTGAGTGTATGAGTGTGTCTCTGGAGTACAGCAAAAATGAATGATCTTAAACACAAATATACAATTGTTCTCAGTAACTCAAATACAAATTGTCTAACTTTGTCTTTTGAATATATGGATAAAAAGTTCCTACTGAAATTCTGTGGATCAGATAAAAACAAAAGGATTTTCTATTGCAGCTGATGACTATAGAACTATAAGAAATACCCTATGCCTATTAGATGGTCAAAAACTGATTGGAAATGGTTCCTAATATACTTAATATTCTGCTGTGACATACTGTACATATTTGGGTAAGTGCTTAAATATTCATGTGGATTGATAAAAATAAATGCTAATATAGATCAAGATAAGCACAAAGTAGTTCACAGTCCAAACCTAGCATTCCACTTATTTTCCCAATAGATTTTTATTGGAACATAGTCGCACTAGATCATTAATGTGTTTTGTATGTCTACTTTCCCACTACAATGGCAGAAGTGATTAACTGCGACAGAGAACATACAGCCCATGAAGCCTAAAATGTGTAGTATGTAAGCCTTTATAGAAATCAGTTTCCCTCCTCCGCCATGGATTAGCACTTTATATTACAACTTTCTGAGCAAATAGAAATATACTCTATCTCCAATATCTCTATCATCCAATAAGGTGTCTCTTTACTATTTATAGCTATTAAGCATTGAAATATGGCTAGAGTGACTACTGAGGAGCTGGATTTTTATTTAACTTAATTTAATTTAAATTTAAATAGCCACATGTAGCTCCTGGCAAGCTTACCAGACAGTGCAGACACACACACACACACACACACACACACACACACACACACACACACACCTGATATACCAGCTGTGATAACTAGTAATATAATTTTAGTTAAAATCTGAACAGTGCTGCATAAAGTTTTCAAGAATACAGGCTATAAATACATCCATTGCACCATTCATAAGTAATTATACCATTATAGAAATGTAAAAAGTGAATGGAGAGGTTTTGAATGTAATAATTAACTCAGTGTTTCAGACCTTCAAGGGGTCACAAAAATAATACTCTTTCAGGTTTGTTATATATACAACACAATTCATTGCTCTATTATGAAGAGAGTTATTATAAAATAATGTTGAAGATATTGTTGAACTGGTAAAAGAAGAAAAGTTTTCCCCTGGCATTTCAGTGAAAGTACAAGTTTTAGTTTAGTTAAAAAGTGGGGAATGCCACGCATGGTGGAGCACGCTTGTAATCCCAGTACTTGGGAGGCTGAGACAGGAGGATCACAAATTTACCACCAGCCTCGGCTACTTAGTGAGGCCCTCCCAACTTAATGAGACCCTGTTTCAAAATAAAGAATAAAAAAAGTAGGGCTGGAGGTGTAGCTCAGAGGTAGAATGTCCCTGGGTTCAATCCCCAGTAACAGCAAAAAAAAAAAAAAAAAAAAAAAAAAAAAAAAAAAAAGGGAGAAAACTTAGTTTTTGTTTTCTCTCTTCATAAAATCTATCTAAATAGTTTGAACATTTCTTGATAATTGCTTACATGTAGAGATACAAAAATATAAAATGCAAAATGCTCATCCTTAATGAAATGGTTTCTTTGGGAAACTCATTTGCCAGGGAATAATCTGACCCAATTTCCTATGCAGATATAAGATTTTTGAAATGAAAACAATATTCAGAACTACATTTGTATAAACTGTAAAATTAAAGATTGAATTTTAGAAAATGTTCTCTGATTTGCTACTTTATGAAATTGAACTAACATAGTTCACTTCACCTCCTTCAATTAATATAGATGTTGTGAATGAAGAGCTTCAAGTGGATGTTATTGAACTACAATAAAATACAATGCTAAAAATTAAATATGATAATGTTGGCATACTAGAACTCTATGAATACCTTGGGACATGTTACCATAAATATAAAAAACATTGAGAAAAGATTATATTCATCTCTGGAAGCACTTACAATGTTGAACAGCTGTAGTCTACTATAAAACTGGATATAATTAAATATTTTTCTATCTTGAATGATTCAAAGCTGACTTTTTATTGCATACTATATCCTAATGTCTAAAAATGACACTGACATTTCATAAGAAAAAGGAGCAGGTATCTGGAACCAAATAAAAGAAGCAATAGATTTGAAAAATATGTATATGCTATATTTAAATATGTCTATTACCAATTTCAAATGTAAATGCAGCATGTAATATGATACATATTATCATTTTATTATTTGTTTAAATAATGTAATAAAATTATATATTTTGTTCATATAATATCACACGTATTATATAATATTCAATCAAATAATTTATCTGTATTTCTTATAGTTAATATGGCTTACTTCTTTCCTGTTTCATTTGTTTATGTTTACTGGAGTGTCTTTTTAGGTGCTTGAGTTTCTTATTTGTACAAAAGACAAAACAAAGGTGACTTCAGTGTGTTCAGAAAACAGATTTGGAAGTATCTATATAGGAATGCAAATATTCTCATCTTAAAAACGCTGATGATCAGGCAGTAATATCTAGGACTGGTAGGATAATAAATAAAACTGAAGTCATATTATTAATATTTATAATGGTAATTAATGAAGGACCCAAAAATAGTGTTATTAAATTAGAATAATGATATTATCAGCTGGACATTAATTGTGATAAATCCTCATCAGTCAAAGAGGAAATCAATTGGGAGATCAAAATAGAATAAATATATTATTTAGAAATATGAAGAGAGAGACCAATAAATAGAAGAAAGGGATTAGGGGAGGGAGGTGGGGTGGATAAAAGGTAGACTTGATGATGGAAACAGTTCATATAATGCTATGTACATACACAAAGTTTTTTATTCCAATCTCAATAATATGCATGAGGAGAGGGGACAGCGGGGAGGAGAGGGGACAGTGGGGTGGAGTGGGGAGGGAAACACGCCCAGTGCTGTCTGTGTGCTGTGTTCACTCTGAACCTCATGGTAATGTGTAATCACAGTGCACCAATGAAAGTTTATCTAAAATATATATGAAGAGGAAAACTAATGCAGAAACCTTTAAAAAGTTAATTTCTTCTGTGTGGTTTACTTGTGCTTATGAAGATCATGTAAGGGACTATTTCTGTTCATTATAGCAAAATGTGATTGCTTAATATAGAACACCATTGCTTTGATTACAAAACACTTAAATTTATTTATTTATTTACTTTTGCTCTACTAGAGATTTAACCAAGAGGCATTCTACCTCTGTGCTACATTCCCAGCCATTTTTCTTTTTTCTTTTGAAACACAGACTGGCTAAGTTACAAAGGCTGTTCTTGAACCTGTGATGCTCCTGTCTCCATTTCCCAAATACTGCAATTTCTGGTACCCACTACTGCATATGCTTTAGAACATATTTAAATTTTTGAAAAACAAAATACACTGAGATAACAACGACAAAACAACTTATCCTGGACTGATAAATTTGATAATACCTCTGTTTCCTGAGAACAATCAAGAATCAGGGAGCAAGAAACGAATGCTGGTTTTGTTTTCACCATAATCTACCTATGAATGTCATTAAATATACACAATAAAACATCCACTGAAATATTGTTTATGAATCCTTCAATACTTCGGCCTCACAAAACCAACATTTTAATTGGGGACACAATTGAAAAGAAATTGCATTGAAGTTGGATAATCATTGTAGGCAAAATAAAACAGTGTGGACTTAGTGTCTCACCTGGTCAAGACCAGAGTCAGGGAATATGTACTAAGAAATTCTTACTTCATGTGAAAGGTCTTATCTTAGAGTTGCATATCAACATGTTGCTCAGGAATTGCAATTGAAAGAACACTGTATCTGAAAAGTATTGAACTATTCTAGACATATAAAGCCAACTTTGAGTAACCCTTTTGAATGGTATTAGGTAAATAAAATATAATTAACCTGTTACTTATAGTTTGTACCTATGTAGGACTTTGGTTAGTAAGTGTATATATTTTGGTAATCTCTAGAAAATCAAAATGTATACTCATTGTGAATATATTTTAACACATAGTTACAGAGAAGTCAGGAAAAGTATAAATAAGTCCCTCCCTCCTTGAATTTTTTGAGATTAAGGTACAGACTTGACATATATCAACTTTAGTTAAGTATATGATTGCTTCAAATAAGAAAAGGCTTCTTTGATGGTACAATATGACCTTCATAATCAGAAAATTCACATCTATGTATCACTACCATCCAACTTTCAAACTTTATTAAATTTTCCCGTTGTCACATTAAAGTTTCTATAGGAAAATAATGTAGTTCAGAATAATACTCAGTAATCAGATCTTCTGCCTCTAATCTCCCAAAAGTTGGAGTAGCTTTCAGGATTTCTTGGCACTTTTTAAATGTTTTGTACAGTATAATAATTTGATATATATATCATATATATACAATGTACAATGATCAAGTTAGCGTAATAAGGACTTCTATCTCCCAAAATGTTTATCATTTTTATGTGTTGGGGATTTCATACTCTTTTAGTCATTTTGAAGTATATCACAGATTATTATAACCTTATTGTGCTATATGAAACTAGAATAATTTCTCCTCTGTGTTTTCCTGCCCCTCATTGAACTTTCCATGTCTCTCTACCCCTTCCACTCTCCTCAGTTTCTAGTGAGCACTATACCTATTACATTCTATTCCATGAGATTGATGTTTTAGTTTCCACAAGTGAGTGAGAATATATATTTGTCTTTGTCTGGCTTACTTCACTTAACTACTAGTTTCATCCATGTTGCTGCAAGGGACAGGACTTCATTTTTTATGGCTGAATAATTTTCTTTTTTGTATACATACCACATTTTTTATCCATTCTTCTGTTGATGGGCACCTTGGTTGGTTCCCGAGCTTGGCCGTTGTGAGTATTGCTACAACAAATGTAGTAGAGTCAGTGTCTTTTTGATACAATGATTTTATCTCCTTTAGATATATAACTAGTAGTAGGATTGCTAGATTATATGGTGGTTCTAGTTTTAAATTTTTAAGGAAATCTCCATACTACTTTTTATCTTGGCTGTACTAATTTAATATTCCCCACCAAAAATGTACAAGACTTTCCCTTTCTTTGCATTCTCACCATTGGTTATTTTTTGCCTCTTTGATAACAGCCATTTTAACTGGAATGAGATAATATCTTATTTTGTTTTTGGTTTGCATTTTTCTGACAATTAATGATATCAAGTATTTTTCACACTTATTTGATAGTTATGTCATCTTTTGAGAATTATCTATTAAAACATTTAGTTCATTTTTTAAATTGACTTTGATTCATCAGTATTAATTTGAGTTTCTTATATATTCTGGATATAATCTCTTCTTGGATGAATAGCTTACAGATATTTTCTCCCATTCTGTTGTTTGTTTCTTAACTCTGTTGATTGCTTCCTGCTATGCAAAAGTTTTTTGTCTGACATAATTTCATTTGTCTGTTTTTTTTTGTTTGTTTGCCTAAAGTTTGGGGCTCATATCCAATACAATCTTTGCCATTACCCTGTCTCAAAGTGTTTTCCCCATGCTTCCTTGTTGTGATTTTATGGTTGACCTTGATACATTCGAGAATGAAAGGCCAGTTATCTTTTAGACTGCCCCTGAATTTAGGATCATCAAATGTTTCCTTATGATTTGATTCTGGTTCTGTATCATTGGTGATAATGTCACAAAAATAACACTGTTCTTTTTATTGCACCCAAAAAGGCATCATATCATATTTTGTCCAATTATTGATTATTTGTTTTGATCCCTTGATTAAGGTGCTATTTCCCAGAGTGCTTGGCCATGTGGTTCACATTTTCTCTATTGAAACTAATTTGTAGTCAGTGGAGGGCTACATGCACACTATATAAATATTGTACTCCACATCACACCATCAATGTATTCATTTATTAATATCATTATGGAATCCATGATTTTTTAATTTATTAAATATTTCAGAATCTGTTAACATCTTTTCTTGTTTTGATATTCAGTTATCCTGATTTGTCCAGTAAGAGAGGCTCTTTCAAGCTGCCTTATGCTTAATTTATTTATTTGTTTTGGTTGTAGTAGAGATTGAACTCAAGGGCATTCTATCTCTAAGCTACAACCCCAGGCCAAATTCTTTTTTTTTTAATTTTTGAAACAGGGTCTCATTAAGTTGCAGAAGGCCTCACTAAATTGCTGAGGCTGGCCACAAACCTGTGATCCTCTTTTCTCAGCCTTCCAAGTACTGGGATTACCAGTGTCCATCACAAAACCTGGTTTATGCTCTCTTTATAAGATCCCATGATTCTTTGATCTTTATATTTTCAAGAACAGCAGATGTTTGAAATTCATTTTGGAATTTCCATGATATAACACTAGAATCAGCCTTTTCTACAAGAAGCCTTGGTTTCCTTCAGCAGAAAATTATATTTAGAAGTAAAAGCTGCATTCTAGTTATTCTCAGGTGATTTTCGTGTCACTCATTAATGATAAGTGCATTCAGTAGACATACTTAGGTAACATGCATGAAAATACACATATACACATATATGCAAACATAATCGTTTTTCTTTCATCTATCTCTCTCTCCAACTACTTACTCAAAATGATATTTCATCCTGATATATTCAATTCAACACCATATGATCCATTCTGGTTTTCTTCTCTATTTGTATTTTGAAATACCTTTCTCCTTTATGAGAAATTGGTTTTCATTTGCTTTACTATATTTATCTCAATTAATCTACTGTATGTAGCTCATCTTCCATCTCTGCTGCCACTCCTCTTTTCTACAGATGTTTCCTACTCCCTGCTCAAGTTGTGAAGTCTGTTCTGAGCAGCTCCCCACCAAACATAGGTGTTCTTCTCAACTACTAGATTAGATTTTAAGGTATTTTTAATGTATATATGTCAATTGTGTAAATATTTGATTGCTACCATAGACTTCCAATTATTTTATTTTCTATTTCATGTAACATTAAGATGCATAGACAATTTTTGTTGTATGAATTTTATGCATAACACATTGTGCATCTGTGTGAGTGTGTGTGTGTGTGTGTGTGTGTGTGTGTGTGTGTTTGACACTGTGGTGACACTTTCAGGATTGCATTTCCTATAGAAAGGATATTTTATAACTATTAGTCATGCAAATAGAGTCTTTTCCTATTGAAAATAGTATTGAAGCTGGCTGTGGTTGGCACACATTTGTAATCCCAGTATTTGAGAGGCTGAGACCAAAGGATCCGGGTTCGTGGCTAGCCTCAGCTACTTAGTGAGGCTCTCCACAACTTAGTGAGACCCTGTTTCAAAATAAAAAACAAAAAATTGGGCTAGGGGCGTAGCTCAGGGGTAAAATGCCACTGGGTTCAATCCTCAGTATCGCAAAAGAAAAAAAAAAAAAAAAGGAAATACTACTGAACACTGTCGTAATTAAAAAATATATTTACATATGTATTTCAAAAGTTAGTAATGGCTACTTGGTGTTGAATAGGGCAGAGATACATTTTATATTAGAATTATTATGGGTAGCTGGAACTTGAAACAGAGCCTTAAACTCTCCTCAGTTAAGAACATATGAATATATGTCATTTTATGTCTCTGTGTATGTGAGATTTAAAATCAGAGCAGCTAAGAGAATTAATCAAACTCTCCTTTTGAAGGAATAAGTTTGGTGAGTCTGTAACTGCTTGAAAAATTCCACTTATCAGAAATTAAGTATAGCATGTTGCACAAAAGCATGGATTTTTAAAATCAAAATACCCTGTTTATCATTATAGTTCTCCTTTTACTGTTTATATGTTTTGGAAAAAGTTACTCTAGTAATTTGTGTTTCAATTCTTCATCTCTAAAGTTATGATTAAAGAATTCCTATCTCACTGGGTTATGATGAAGATTAAATGTCTCCTTAGGTATAAAAGAGCCTGTCACATAGTATACACTGTAAGTTAGCTATTATTATGGCAATATAAAAACATTCTTTTCACAAAGATAATATTAATAATGTGTATTCTCAGAGAACCTACAATATAAACCTTTATTAAATTTTCACATTTCACTGGAAATCTGTTTGTGTCTAACAATATTTGAAAACCAAAATTGGTCATTCCCAATTAATTTGCTTAAATATGCCAGGACATGTGAATGCTACCTAATTTGAATTTTCTCCTTTGTGTCGCCTTACTCTCTTTAATGAATCTCCCTCCAGCCAATTTGAATAAGGGAATTGTTGAGCGACAAATATTTTAGTGAGTTTAGCAAAAGAAACACGTAACTCTGGATATCTGGGAAGAACAGCTTGTATTTGCCAGCAAACTAGCCAGAAGGCACATTTAACAATTTTTTCAAACCTTTTGCATTTGACAAGTAAAGAATACCCACTGTTTCATATTTTTCCAAAGGAAATGTTGTCCACTTTTATTCACTCTTTCCCATAGCTCTCCAAACACCTGAACAATAACTATTTTCTCCGCTTCCTGCCCTGTTTGAGATAGTCATCAATATATATATATATTTGCTCTACCCTGTTTTGGAGGACAGATGTCCTTGATTTGAGTAGACTGGTGCTGGTTCCTGGTATCAAAGGCTATTCCACTATCCATTGCCTTCAAAGACAATTCAAAGTAACCTTTCATCCCTCTTCCTTGTGGACCATCATTACTGAAACTTGCATTTTTAATGCTATAGCCCTGCTGCCCACCACATCTGAAACTGGAAGAGTGAGTGTATGCAAAATTCTATCCTACTGTGCTTTTACTCACAGCCTTGTGAAACTGAGATCCAGTAGAGAAAGGCATGGAGTTTTGATGTTTCGGTTTGAATGGGAGCTTTGTTGTTTTGGCACCAGAAAAGAAAAACCTAGAGAGAATTGTCAGTTTACAAAGTTGGATAACACTAAAATGCTCTTTTCAAAAGTGGGAAATTGTAGGCTGTAGGAATGCTATAAACCAGTAATCAAGAAGATGTCTTGTACACGAAGATATAGTAAAATTTTGGTGTGCTGCATTTGGTTAACCTCAGAAACTTAG
>PVLC010023908.1:0-25040 GCA_004027655.1 Graphiurus murinus | reverse complement strand
AAAGTCTGCTGTATTTAGTGGATTAAGTATGAGGCATTAAACTGATTAATCAGTATTTAAGGAGGACCTACTGTGTGCCAGGCATTGCACGATGTACCAGAAATACAGAAGTTATAATAGTCCTGGTTTCTGACTTCATAAAACTTAACAATCAAACTGAGAAAACAATTTTTAGGTACATTAGTGTATGTAAAATTTATCAAAGAAAATAAGGTGGATTGGAAAAAAAAAGCAGATGAGGAAATGGAAGGTGGATGCTAACCTATTCTGGGCAGGTTAGGGTACAAGGCAGGTCTGAGAAACTTATCTTTTAAGCAAAATTTGGCATGTAAGACCACTTCATCAAAAGGAAAAAAATAACCAACCATTATTTGACTAATTATAACAAGGATTTCATAATATCAATTAGAAATTTCTTACTGAGATATCAGTAAGTTGATTATTACTTAAAAATTAAATATCATGGGTTTATTAGATAAACAATGTGTCTCTAAAACCTTTCAGCATAGCTTTCTTTGTTTGCTTTTAAGATGTATTGTTCCAAAACAAAGCTTAACATAATGGAGTGTTAAAAAATGTATTCATTTTTTTGCCATTCTTAGAATGAAGGAAAGTATTTCAAACTTATCTCCACAGCTCCCACTGATTCCCCTCCAAGAAAAAAAATGTGTTAAATGTGGATTAAGTAAGATTTAGAAACACTAAATGTTTCAGCAGGAATCTGATGGTAACTCAAATAGGCAATTGGGGAGATTTTGGTAAAGAGTGTTTACAAAGATGTGAATAGGAGTAAGAGAGAGAACCAAGTGATAATAAACTACTCCATCTAGTGATAGCTGGGACTACTAGGAGACCTTGCTAACTAGTTTTCTAGGAGCCCACAAATATCCTTCCATTTGAAGGCAAAAGGGCAATGGCAGGTTCTAGAACCTAGAGAAAGACCTAGAGTTATAGAAAAGGGCCACTGGATAGGAGCTGTAGTTTTGATTAGAGGAATGCAGCTCTGGAGATGAGAGCCATCCTTTGCTGCTGCTGTCATGGACTGAACAATGAGAAGACAGAGAGAGAAAATCCAATGACACAGTGAATGAGGTTTCTTTTCACTTTGCAGATGAAAAAACAAGATTTCAGATTTAGTTATATGGTCAATGTTACACAGCTAGAAAGTTGCAAAACTATGTGTTAGCATTGATACATTCAGACTCTAAAGTGCGTAGAACATTCGTCACAGCTTCTCTATCCTTGTTTTTCCTACAGACTTGCAAGGCACAGGGCAGAGTGGAGAAAAGTTGAATGGAATATAAAAAGGCAAAAGACAAATATCCAACAGAAAAAAAGTCACTTATTTTATTATACTGTATTGTATTTTGTGTCTTTCCTTGATTATGTTTGTGCTAATAATCAGTAAAATAGCTGTAAAAAATCCATATTATGCTATGTGATGAAGAGGAAAATGTTATTAAATTCCACAATTCAGTTCTTCAATGGATAGATAATCCATGCACGGATACTCAATTCTCATTGGTAGTCTAATGGAATCAGTTTCAAGTTTATCAGCTTTCTCTTTCCATAATGATAGAATTTTTAAGGTGTTTAATTTTCACAGGAAAGTAGCATCATAATTGTCCATAAAGCACATCCACTGAGGCACATATCCTTGTGCCTCTTCATCATGTTATGTCAAATCATATTTCCTAAGGTACTCAAAGGGTTGTCATATATAACCAAGGAAATTCAATGTAAGTACAATACAGTGTAAATTTAATATAAGGTATCTCTATTTACATGGAAGAACTCTGTTTACCATAAGAATTAAACAACAATGCTTTAGTGTTTCATAAAAATAACATGCATCGTGAATATAGATGCTCCAAACATATTTGTTTGTTTTTTCCAGTATGGCACGGCAATATGAATATCAACTGAGGTTTGTCCCCAAGGTCTGGATGATGATTGAATGTGGCAGATATCTCCCTATGTGAATTCTTGATCCTTCAATTAAAAGGGAAGAGAGAGAAGAGCTCTCACATTGTGGAAGAATGCCTTATTACTGTTGTGCTCTCCTAAAAATGGAATCAACTGAATCTGAAAAAGACTGCTTGGGAAATTCTACCTGACAAACTGATTGGAGGTGTTTCATAAAAGTTACACAAGGCTTGCTCAAAACTGTCAAGCAGTTTTCCTAAGTGATTCACTCAATTCCATAATCCATTTTGCCTATTAAAACTGAGCATTTTCAAGAAAGAAAATAGAATCACATTTTGACTGTTTAAAAAGAAAGTTATTTCAATATAAAAAGTTAAAAAATACCCAAACAATTATTTCTTTGAAATCTGACAAATATTAAATGGAGATCTTATGAATTTTGAATATTAACCCTGAGAACAGGACATTGAACAACAGAAGTAATTTTAAAATTTCTACTTTTCTTTTAACTTGGCTAGATAGAATCCTATAGTAAGATAATTTCTACAAAAAGTAGGGGAATAGTACAATGAATAAAATAATGAATTTTTGTCATTTACAATTAATTTTGTTTTGTATTACATTTCTACTCAATCAGCTGTCTTTTGTCTTTCAGTAATTAAACTGTATAATTCTCATAAGTCTGAGTTTCCACATCTGAACATTGGGATAATGCTTATTTCATAGGTTAGTTTTGAGAATTGAAGTGTCTAGCAAATAGTTATGAATTGAAGCAATATTATTATTAGTGATATGAGGAAATTAAATACTTCTCTCTATGCATGAGTGTTTTATTAGTATTTATACACACACCTTCATGTGCATATATTATAAAAGTTTGTTTCTTTAACATCATCTCTTTATGTGAAGGACAATATGTATACTACATGTATAAAAAATCTATAGTTAATTGGTTTCTCCACCAACCATATCTGAAATAATATATATTATTATATATAAATATATATATATTATATACATATGTTTGAAAAAGCTAAACTTAGTGTTATTCTTTTTTTTTTTTTTTTTTCTATACTGGGTATTGAACTCAGGAGCATTCTACCTCGGAGCTACACCCCCAGCCCTATTTTTTATTCCTTATTTTGAAACCGGGTCTCACTAAGTTGCGGAGTCTCACTAGGTAGCTGAGGCTGGCTGCGAACCCAGATCCTCTGGTCTCAGCCTCCCAAATGCTGGGATTACAAGCGTGCGCCACCACACCCAGCTAACTTAGTGTTATTCTAATAATGTTCTATTGTATTCATGGTATGATATGTAAGTTTACAAAAACAATCAGCCTTCCAATAGTTCTCTACTTGTATTGATATGGCTGACACTGTCTTAAAACATATCTATACAAAAATTCTCATAGACTAAATTAGGAAAATATTCCTGAAGGCTCCTCAAGTGCCCTTCATTTATCAAGATCCAGGGACCCTTGTCTGATGGGTGCCAAGTTCTCAGGCTCCTCTCTTCATATTACATTTTGAAATTAACAAATCCAGATCATGGTATCTATATATCCTTTCACATTGAGGCCTGCGAAGTACTTACAGCTCTACATATTGTACCTCTGTGGGTGTCTATAGATTGCCAGGCTGATGCAATCTTAAGCAGAAGGACTAGGTCCTAAATTTGTGCATTAAGCCTTTTGTAGGCTTAGAAGGATGGATTCTATTCTTTCTATGGCCTTTAGAGTCATCCCACTTAGGTTATGTAATTATAAAATGTGTTCTAAATGTACATTTATGTATAGTATACGGTCACATATGTATATGCTTTTCACATCAACACAATTGCCATTTTATTGTTGTCTTTATCATCAGTAAACATTATTTCACTCAGCTGCTATTTAATTGTGTACCCTGTCACTGGCACCCTGCCAGGGCTGGGCCTAGAGCAGTATCCTATGGGCACATATGATTCCTGCCTTCATGTGACTTACACTTTAACACAGATACTGTTTAAGGTAGATTTACTTAGTTAAGACAGAGATAGTTACCATAACTTATAACTATTAATAATGGTTAAGAATTTCATATTCAGCTGGGCGTGGTGGCGCACACTTGTCATCCCAGCATTTGGGAGGCTGAGACTGGAGGATCCGGGTTCATAGCCAGCCTCAACTGCTTAGTGAGGCCCTCTGCAACTTTGTGAGACCCTGTTTCAAAATAAAGAATAAAAAAATAGGGCTGGGACTGTAGCTTGGAGGTAGAATGTCCCCATGTTCCATCTCCAGTACCGCCAAAAAAAAAAAAAAAAGGAATTTCCTATTTGATATTTTTAGTTAGTATTCAAATTAGTTTAAAATGTCACTTTTATAGTGGCACTTGTAGTGTTTTGCTAGATATTGAGGAATAAGTTTGTCATAGCCTGATAGCTGTTCTGTTTTAGTAAGGTAGACTTCAAATGTGAGGAAAAAAACATATTTCAAGATTCTAAGGCTTAATCTTCTAAAAGAGAACATGGCTCATGAGAATATGGGAGCTCCTGAAAGTGTAATTCTAATTATGCCCCTGTAATCCACACAATGCAGGTCACACATTTATTAGACAGTAATCCCTTGCTGCTTTGGTGGCTAGTAGCATTACAAAGGACGGGGCAGAGTCCTCCACAATAAAGGGTTCTCATACACCCTGCACCTAAAAGCAGCTCCTCTTAGAGGTTTTTAAATCCTACCTGAAATCACAGCCTGTAAAGAGAACCTCTGCCAGAGGGAACATGGGTGCAAAGACTATGATTAGAGAAACAGAACTGGAGTGTCACATCCTCATTTCTGCAGATATGTGAAGCAAGGGGTTAGAATTAAGCCAGACATATTGGAAGGCAAGCAGAGCCTTAGGTGTGAATCAAGTGATAATGAATCGATGTTTAAAGAGTATCATTATGAACCACATTATGATGTGAAACTACAATGCACCAATAAATGTATATACGTACACACACACACACACACACACACACACACATACACACACACACACACACGACTGTACCGGGCAGAAGAAGGTAATTAATGGCAAGTAGCATTATTTGTAAGAGCAAAATATGGAAACTTAGGTGTCTATCAATAAATGATGAGTCATTTATAAGCTGAGGTTTCATTCAGAGGGATTCCGTACTGCCTTCCGAAAGAATGAGGTCAAGTTACTCTTAACTGTCATGGAAAGATATCTCTATGTTTCTATCATACTAACTGAGAAAAGTAAGTTACTTTTACAGCTTACTTCTACAACTTACTTGCACCCTGGTTTAACAAATATATGTTTCATACATATATTTTCATGTACTTATTAATGAATACATTTTGTTTGTTTTAAACTGACACAGTCCTTAATATTTTTCCCCTGGCTTAAAAGTTGATTGAATTTTTTTACATCCCCTCTATATCATATATTCTTTTATTGCAGTAAAAATCTACATAACACTTACCCTCTTAGCCTTTTATAAGTGTACTATAGAGTACTGTAATCTATATATTTTGTTCAACAAATCTCTACAAACTTTAATCTTGAAAAGCTAAAATCCATACTCAATGAATAACAACTTTCCATTTCCCCTTTCCACCCAACCCTAGTAACTATAATTCTACTTTCTGTTTCTGTGTCTGGATACTGCAGACGCCTCACATAAGTATTTGTCTTTTTGCAACTGGCTTATTTTCTTTACCCTAATATCCTCAAGTTTTATGCATGTTGTTCTATATGACAGGATTTCCTTCTTTTTAAAGCTAAATACTATAACATTACATGTATATACCACATTTGATCTACTTGTCTGTCCATAGACATTTGGGTTGCCACCTCTTGGCTACTGTGCGTAATACTACAGTGAACAGGGTGTACAAATACCTCTTCAATTCTTGTTTACAGTGCTTTTGGATAAATCCCAAAAGGTGAAATTGCCGGATCATACACCATTTCTATTTTTATTTTTTTTTGGAACTACTATACTCTTGTTCATAGAAGCTGAACCACTGAACATTCCCCCACATAGTACATGAAGGTTCCAATTGATTCACTTTCTCCAGAACTTGCTATTTCTGTTTTTTGGGGGGATCATGGTAAATGACAAAATTTTAATTAAGCACCTATTGTGTTTTAGGCACTATTCTTGAAGTTGCTGGTACAGTAATGAACAAAAAGGCCCACTCAGGAAATGTTCTCTGAGCATATGATGCATGTCCTGAATCAAGAAGCAAGACTCCTAGCACAGACACTAGGCCTATGGAGCAGAACCAGGCTGGTAGATACAGAAGAGTGAAAGCCATGAAGATATAGGCTGTTCTATTAGCACCTGGGTAAGGACTGTCACCAGAACTTAATGAGTAGGAGTTGATTACTTAAATTAGAATCAGTTATGTAAAAACAGTGAGTTTTTTTTAAACCATATTAGATAAAGACTGACAATTGCTTCATGAGGAAGAGCTGGGCATTTACATCAGCAATTTTTTAGACCTTTTACAGCTTCTCACATATAGGCATGTATATAAAATATACATAGTTCTCATGACAGCAAGTAGGTGTAATTTTTCTCATCAAATATTTTTTTACATGTTTATAAAGTCCTAGAGAAAAAAAAGATCCATTTAGACACATAACTGACCAATAGATGCAAAATTCTAGAGACTCCATGTGCAAATCCAGTCAAGTAACACCTTTTATAGGCTATTAGACTAAATGCCTGTGTATCTCTAGATCTGATACCGCTTAGTGAAGGTGCAAAGAAATGATACTCCTGGTCTGTAGGTCTCTTCAGGGTGCTGCTTCTCTTTACATTTGACACCTTGTGTACACACCTACCTTGTGATTATCTGTTGCTATAGTTTGGATTGAAATGCCTCCTCCAAAAGCCCATGTGTTGAAGGCTTGGTCCCCAGCCAATGTTTACTTGTAGAAGGTGGGAGTGGATGGGAGATGTTAGGTCATCTAGGCCATACTATTTATTTATTTATTTGGTTCTGGAGATTGAACCCAGTGGCTACAGCCCCAGACTGGTTTTATTTTATGTTTTGAAACAGGATCTCACCAAATTTGTGAGATTGTCCTTGAACCGGTAATCCTCCTGTCTCATCCTCCCAAGTAATAGGATTACAGCTGTGTGCCACCATGTTTGACTAGGACATGTCCTTGAGGTGACTGTGGGACCTCAGTCCTTTTCGCTTTCCCTCCACTGCACTCAGCCATGAAGCCAACAGACTTTCTCTACTATGCCCTCCAACCATGATGTACTAGATATCCATACACCCAGAACAATGATACCAATTGATGGAGAACTGAAACTTTTAAAGCTTTGAGACAAAATACATCTTTCCTCTTTTTCAGTTGACTTCTCTCAGTTATTTGTTACAATAAAGAAAAGCTGACCAACACATTAGTTTACATGGATATTTCCCCTAAGGGACTCAGATACTCTTGAGATTAAAAATTGGGCTACTTCATCATGGTATCTTCTATGTATTAAAGAATAATGGTCTCTTGTAGGTAATCAAAATATACATTTTATTTTTTTAATGGTGCATTGTAATCATACATCCTAATGAAGTTCAGGGTTTTCCTTTGATGGTAAGCTCTTTATTGCTATTTCAATTTCTTTGTTTGCTATTGGTCTGTTTAAATTTTCTATATCCTCTTCATTCAATTTAGGAAGGTTGTATGTGTCTAGGAATTTGTAAATTTCTTCTAGGTTTACCATTTTGTTGGAGTATAGTTCTTCAAAATGATTTCTGTTAATCCTTTTTATTTCCAGAATGTCTAAGGTGATATCACCTTTTTGTCTCCTATTTTAGTAATTTGAGTTGATTCTCTCTTTCGTTTGGTTTGATTGGCTAATGGTTTATCTATCTTATTTATTTTTTAAAGAAATCAGCTTTTGGCTTTGTTAATTTTTTATTGTATTTTCGTCTCTACTTCATTGATTTCTGCTCTGATTTTAATGATTCCCTGTCTTCTACTGGCTTTGGCATTAGACTGTTCTTGATTTTCAAGAGCTTTGAGATGTGTTGTTAGGTTGTTTATTTGGTGATTTTCTGTTCTTATGTGAGCACTCAGTGCTATCAATTTTCCTCTTAATACTGCCTTCAAAGTATCCCTGAGATTTTGATATGTTGTGTCTTTATTTTCATTTGTTTCTAGGATTTTTTTTCTCCACTTATTTCTTCTATGACACAGTCTTCATTCAGTAGTGTGGTATTGTCTCCATGCATTTATGTAATTTCTCTGGGTTTTCTTATTTCTGAATTCTAATATCATTCCATTATGGTCTGAAAGGATTCAGGGAATTATGTAACATTTTTTTAATTTGCTAGTGCTTCCTTTGTGGCCCAAGATATGGTCTATTTTGGAGAAGCTTCCATAAAGCTGTATTTGGATGGAATATTCTATATATGTCTCACAGGTCCATTTGGTTTACCACATTCTTTAGGTCTAAGGCATCTTTGCTGATCTTTTGTCTGGAAGATTAGTGGTTTGAAGGAGTGTTGAAGTCTTCCAGTATTAGTTTGTATTAGGGTCTATGTGGGACTTAATGTCATGAAGAGTTTGTTTTTAAAAGTGGTTGCAACTATGTTCAGAGCATAAGTGTTGACTATAGCTATATTCTCTTTTTGGTTGTTACTTTTATCATTTAAAAAATAATGGTCTGCTTTGTCTCTTCAGATAAGTTTAGGCTTGAAGTCTGTTTTTTTCTGATATGAGAGTTACTACCCTTGTTTGGAGTCCCATTTGCATAGATTACCTTATTCCAGACCTTCATCTTCAGTTTGTGAATATCTTTACCAGTAAGGTGTGTTTCTTGCAACAATATAGAGGTTGATTATGATCTTTAATTCTTTTTGCTATTTTATGTATTTTAGTTGGGAATCGAGGTCATTGATATTAAGTATCATTATTGAGAGATGATTTTTAATTCCTATCGTTTTGAATTGTATTTTCTGTTTGAGATTGTGTTTATACTTCTGTGCTTAGTTGTTCATTTGATGAAAATAATTCTTTCTCTGGTTCTGGCATTTATTTTTTTATAATTTATTTCTTTGAGTATTTTCTCTAGTTCTGGTATGGAAGACATAAATTCTTTCAGCTTCTGTTTGTCATGGATGATATTTGTTTCTTTGTCAGATTTGAAATATATCTTTGCTGAGTAGAGTAGTGTTGACTTGAAGTTGTTTTCTTTCAGGGTTTTGAATATGTTGCTTCAGGCTCTCCTGGCTTTCATGACTTGGTTTGAGAAGTCTGGACTGATTTTTATTGCTTTACTTCTGAATATCACTTGGTCTTTTCCTTGGCCTATGTGTTAGTCAATTTGATTATTATGTGGTGTGGTGAACCTTTTCTCTGCTGATATTGTCTAATTGTGATTCTATGTGTTTCCTGTATCTGTGTATAGACTTCCTTTTCGATGATGATGATGATGATGATGATGATGATGATGATGATATGATGGTACTGGAGATGGAACCCAAGGGCATTCTACCTCTGGACTACACTCCTAGCCCTATTTTACTCTTGATTTTGAAACAGGGTCTCACTAAGTTGTGGAGGACCTCACAAGTTGCAGAGGCTGGCCATGAACCTGGGATTCTCCTGTCTCAGCCTATCAAGTGCTAGGATTATAATCATGTAACACTACACTGCGATTTTGTTTTCTATATTTGAAACAATTCTCTGATATTATTTTTTATTCCTTTGGTTTTGGATTCTAGACTCTCTTCTGTCTATTATTCTTAAGTTGGCTCTTTTAACGTTATCCCAATTCTCCTGGATGTTCAGTTCATGCTTTCACATTGATCTTTTTTATATTATACACTATGCATTAATTTTTGGAGTGGTCATCTTCTAGGAGTGGGAATCTTTTCTTTGTGATCTAGTCTATGATTGATGGTTTGTATTGAACTTTTCATTTCATTTATTCCATCCTTCACTTCGATCACAGCTGCTTTTTTATTCTTGTTTAGAATATCAGTTTTTTGTTAATATGTATTTCATATCCTTTAGACTTTCTCTGAACTCTTAAATCTCGAATCATTTCAAGTACTAAAGTTCTGAATTCTTCTGTTATTCTCTGCAACTCTGATTTGGTGAGATTTGTTGTCGTGAGGTTGTGGGGCTCATTGTTTCCTTGTTATTGTTCTTTCTCATGTTTTCAGGTTTCTTAACCTTCTTAAGTTTGTATCTTTGTTGCATTTGCTGGCTCTCTTTCTCTCTCTTATTCTGTGGAATTCTTATGTCTAATTTCTCTCCCTTCATGATATCTTGTTTTAGAAATATTTACCTCAAGGTATGTCTTAGAAGTGAATAGTCTCAGCCATACAGTAGTCACAGATTTCTGTTAAGTATTCATCACCCTACAATTCTGTCTCTGTGGTCTATGTTTCTCTGTTGTTCTGCCCATAGACCACCAGAACTAGGTTGTAGCTATTCCAGGACTCTCTATGCTGACTGCAATAGTGGTGTTGATGGATCACAAGTGTTAAAGACTGAGGACTTGTCTGTTGCCTCCCTAATAGGGATCAGCCTCTAAGGTGCGGGTCAGTGGAGCTTGTGTCTTGTGACTTTCTGAACTTCTATGTGTGAGGTACTGGGAAGCTCCATCTGTCAGTTGGGATTGGCCTATCCTTAGTGTCTGGATGTCCATCCAGTTGGTTCACCTATGTGGTCAAGCCTCAGCAGTAGGGGTTTAGAGGGGTCAGCTGGTATATACAAGGGCAAATTGTGATATAAACAATGGTGAAGGGTGAATGGAGAGGAAGAGGATAGAGTAAGGAATGCAAGAATAGGGGAAATATAAAATAGAATCAAGTAGAATAAGAGTTTACAAAGAAAAAAGATAATAAAAATAAAGGTACTGAAAGTAAAGGAAAAATTTAGTAAACAGTATAGAATATATAGATATAGTGTTTGCACAGCCAAACAGGTGCAGTGGGAATCAAACAAACAAACAAAACAAAACACCAAGAGTCACATGCACATACCCATACAATAGGAAAGAGAGTAAAATTTCCTTGTTGAAAAGAGCTGAATTTTGTGACTTTGGATAGTCCCTCTGCACTTGGCCTCTGCAGCTCTCTTGGGTCAGTGCAGATATTGGATATTTACGGCTATTTAGGGCCCACTTATTACTCTAGGTTCCTGCCAGCTTGGAAACCTCTAAATAAGAAGTCATTTTGTAGTTCCAGTGCTAGGTCCTGGATTGGTGTCTCCCTCTGTCTGTTCAGGCACCAAGTGCCTGGCAGGTCTCTCTGAGACCCTAGAACTTCCGTTCTTCCCATAGAAATAGCTGTATTGGTTGGTCTGCAACTTCTATGCCTGATGTTTTCCTCATAATTTCGTGTGTGGGGAGCAACCAAGATTTGTGTGACTTCCCACCCTCTATTTTTATGGTCTCTTTTCAACTACCCACTGTGTGGAGCCTGCACTCACTTCTCCGTGCCTTGATCACCTTTTTCTCTCTGGTGTCATCATGGAAATGTGTGATTCTATGTCTGGTACCCTTGCTGTCTGTGGAGTAAATCTCAGGTAGCTGGATATGAGATTTTCCAGGGTTTCCAAAGTTCCCACTGATCAGATGTGCATGCTATTGTTCTCTTTCAAATCTCCACTTGCTCAGGGACTTGTTACTTCTTTATTCTTAGCGTTGGTGTTTAAAATCATCCTTGTAAAAACTCTTGAGTTTCTCTGTTTTTAGAACATTCACCTCCCATGAATGTTGTCTGAGATATGTTGCCGCTCAACTTGGAGTTCCCAAGATGAGTTAAAGGCAAGCTCACCTTAGGGCCTTATTCCATAGTCATCTTCTTCAGTCTTCAAAATATACATTTTAAATTTAAAAAATCACATTTTTGCAGTGCATGAGAAGGGTCCTGAGGTTATCTGGACAAGTCATCTTAGTAGCCTGCATTAGAGAAGTGTAGCTGCAGGATTGCTGTAGTGAGAGAAGTCATGGGTCATCTAGGATTGAAATCAAGAACTCCACCTAGACTTCTAAGATAACTGGGAGGGGCTAATTAATAATAAATGGAAGAGAAAGAGCAGGTAGAATAGAAAAGGTCATAATGAGATATTAAGTTATCCACACTGAGTTTAATATGTAACGGAAGTACACACGGAGATCTCCAGAAGGGGACCTATGAAGAGGTCTCAGCTGGACAGTGCATTAAATAATTAATCATCAGCATTTTGGTAATAACCAAGGCAGTGGAAGAATCTAATTATTCTGAATATCTATGGTGGAACTCTATAAGATATTTATTAAATCAGTGCCCCTAAAATGGTTCCAATGATGATATAAGTGATCATTTAGAATCTTGAGAAAGGGTTTCGCTAGTACCATAAGAAGGAAGCCTCATTTTGTATTACTTTCTTACAACATATTCAGGAATTAGAAACAGGCTAAAATGTAGTATATACTGATATACTGCAATATGGGCCTGCTTCCATTAAATTTGGACTGGGAATACTCTGACAAAAAGAAATTAAAATTCTTGATTCAAACACAAAATCAGAACTCCCAAAAGAAAAATCCAGTTCCAGATACCAAATGGATAGACAAATATAAATTCAGGAACAAATATATTTCAAGAACTGTTCTGTAAGTACTTATATCATCTTTCTTGATTGCATTAGAAAGCCAGAACTTTTCAGTACATGTGAAACCAATAAAAGATAATTTTTACAAGAAACACTTAAATGAACTAAATATTAGGTACCAGTGAAAGGTACAATAATGCATTAGGCTCTGTGAAGAGAAAGAAATGAATTATTTATCATCCTTATCATCTTTTAAGACTATTCTACAAGTACCCAAATAACTTTAAGCCCAGGACAAATGAAGCAAGTGTCCTTATGAAGGTACAGAAACAGCCTACATAGTCAAGGGAATCAGGCAAAGTTAATTTAAATCCAAGGAAGAATTGAATGATTTCACAGAATAAAAGGCTGTTACAGTTAGGGTCTGGACTATTTCCTAAAATCTCCATGTTTAGAGGTGGGGTTTTTGGAAGGCAACTGGATCATGAAGACTCTGACCTTGCCCGTAGATTAATTCATTGATAGTTGAATGGATGACTGGGAGGTAGGACCTTTTTGGAAGAAGTAGGTCACTGGGGGAATGAACTAGAAAGATATATCTTCTCTCCAGTCCCTTCCTTTCTCTCTATCTGCTTCCTCCCTGACATGAGCTGAGCAGCTTTCTTTTGTCACACTCTTATGTCATAATATTCTGCCCCACCTCAGGCCCAAAGTAATGGAGTTGGCCAATCGTAGACTGAATCCTCTAAATCTGTGATCCAAAAGTAAATCTTGTCTCTTCTAAGTTGCTTTAGTCAGAGCAATGGAAAGCTAACTACAGAGGCCTATGATTAACCTGTAAGAATAAGTTGAATTTTTTTTTCCCCTTGTGACATTGAGGATTGAACTCAGGAATGTTCTACCTCTGAGCTACACCCTCAGCCCTATTTTTATTTTATTTTGAAAAAGAGTCTCATTAAGTTGTGGAGGTCCTTGATATAAGTTGCTGAGGCTGGCTGCAAAACTTCTATGTTCCTGTCTTAGCCTCTCAAGTACTAGGAATGTAGGCATGTGTCACCATGACCAGCAATGAGATAAATTTTTATAGTAAAAGTGAGGAAATGGTAGGGATTGTTAATCTACATTTACAATCAAGGAAAATGGGATTTGTGGAATTTGGTAAATTTCCCAAAACTACTCAGTTATCCCACATCAGTGACAATTTTTGACTTTAGGTCTATTTGACTCCAACACTCATGTCTTTCGGCCTCTCATATTAAGCCATAAATACTACTGGGTAGGAAAATGAAAGATGTTTTACAAGGAGATAAAAATGCAGGTTGAGTCACAAATTGGGAGTAATCTCAATGCCAGACTACAGAATATTTACTTTGTTCCTCAGGTATGTGGGAAGAAGTGCCCACCCTGAGATTTAAAATAGATGAAAGACAAGATGTTTTTCGATAATCAGATTACCTCCTCCAGAGAATAAATAATAGAAAAGAAACTGAAAAAATTGGGAAAGGTGAAGAAGAGTAGTGGAAAGAAGTATCTTTTAAATAAAAATTATTTCTATAAATGTGTCACTATTGCCCCACAATAAAAATTCTGCTATGAGTAAATATAAGACTTTAAAAGACCATAGAAGTATTAACAAATATCTCGAAAAGCTCCCCAATTCTTGCTCATTGAATATCTTTAAAAAGTGCCTTGCAAATGCACAAAGCATAATAAGTAAAAACCTTTGAAACATGGACTGTATTTCTCCAGACAACTTGGGATTCCCTGTTGCAACTACCAAGTGAGAAAAAGGGCAGTGTTCTACTATGCAAATCATGTAACAACCCTTAACAGCAATCCAATCAGAATAAATGATTAGCATTTTCATTATCATCTATGGACTAAATTTCTTTGTGGAGTAAGAAGGGTGGCAAGATTTTTGACTACTAAATATAGTATCAAATAGACATCCATTTATTTTTTATTAGGAAATTTATAATAGTATAGGGATAACTTCAAGAGCAGAGATAATCACTTACTCTAATTATTAGAATTCTCTCCATTACCTTAAATATAACTACTGCATTTGCCAAAAGTTTAATTAAAATGAGATGGCTTGAATAATTAATATCATAGTAAACATAAGACAAACTAATAAAACTACAGTTTTTTCTTTCATTCTTTTTGGCTATATTGAAAGAGATCATTTCAGATTTCAGTAATAAGTAACTTAAAACAGTTTCTATGATATTAATTCTTTTATATATTTGTCTCAAAGAGGAACACAATTTGATGGTCTTTTATCAGGGTAAAAGAAACAATGGCACTAGGTAATGTGAATCTTAAAGATATTTCCAATAAATGAATAAGGCATTTTCAACCCAAAAATTATTTAAAAATTTGTATAATGAGGTTTTATTTTAGTGATATTTAACTGACTAGCGTAATTCTCTAAATTGTACAAGGATATATACACACAATTTGCTTCAAGATAAGTATAAATGTATATGTATTTAATGTATGCATTGTTTAAAAACTGCATGTTGAAATCTTTATAAATAGTATATTAAAAAATCAGAGTTCCAAGTGGCCTCTCTTAAGATAAACTTATTAAATCAAAAGCATTTTGAAATACAATGTGTCCATGAACTTTCCACCTTCCTCCTTCTCCAAGGAAGAACAAATGGCTGTTAAAAACAGAAAGTAATTGCAACTACAATGTCACTCTCCATGCAGTATTCTTTGGGAATCCTCATTTGTTCTCTTCACCTCTCCTGGAGCATGTTAAACAATCAGATGCAGTACACAAGAACTATCAAAAGGGAGCACTTTTGAGCCACCAAAATTGTGTTAGCCTAAAAACCACAATCTCCTCAACTATAGACAATGATACTATCTCAGGTATTTTATGTGCTAAAATGATCATTAAAAATTAAGCACCACATATAAGCTGCCATTTAGAATATTAATTTACCTTTGCTAATCATCTTTTTAACTTGAGGCTAAAGAGTTCACTCACCATTCGGATACACAGGCCCTGTCCAGGAGACGTCAAAGGAGTCCGGTGAATGGGAGTGGGCTTTGGGGGCTGCCACACCTTCGGGGATGCTCTCCTCTGTCAGGACCTCGCTGGCCTCACTCACTGTACACCCACCACCCGTGCAAGCCTAAACAGAGATGCAAAAAAGCACTTTTCACTCTGGACCCCCACAGTTTAGATGAGCATCAAAGAAAAAGAGTTCATAAGAAAACATTAGATTCTTTTAAATAATGCCCCCTTTATGCCTCAAAATAAACTCGCACCTGCTGAAGTATGACATGTACTTAGTTTGTTTTTTAGGACATGAGACAACCATCCCCAATACATAGAAAATTACCTAGAATGTATCAGTTGAAGAAACATCCTAACTTAAGAGTCCTGACAGAGATAAAGGGCATCTACTAACAGGGTGAATAGCTCTGTTGAAATTAGCCTTGCACAAAAATGCAAGCTTAAACACATATGCACACATACATGTACAAGTGCATGGAGAAGTGCATTAGAGACTGAAAACTACTTTGGAATAAAATAATTATTGGGGGATGCAGCAAATATCATTGATTTTTACTTACTATAGTGGGACCAATATGTTTATATTTCAATACTATGTGAAATAAAACAACATTTCTCCATCAACCAATACAAAACATTGTTGCGTGAATGTTTAATGGCTCAGAGGGTCAAATGATTTACTTATGTGTCAGAGGAGATAAGATTCATAAAAACATAACTGACAATTTAAAAATGATCACTGAACACCTGCTTCCTATTCATATTACCACTAACACCAGAAATGGTAATATGAATATTAAAGATAGTTAGAATTTCAATGTATTGTTGAATAATAAACTGTGAAGAATTACTAAACTTCTTACATAAGCATTTCCTCAGGAAACTGAGACATGTAAACAGGATTTTTTCCAGTCAAGTTGGCAAATGTCAGCATTTATATCCGAATGTAACAATATTTGAAAATTGTATTTATGCTTTGTTCAGTATCTCTTCAAATTACAACTGCAATTTGCACAATGAAATTTAAAAATGGTTTTCAAATTACTAAATTCTTTCAAAATCAATGAGAAAATGAAGCAAAATCATAGGATGATGTAAAAAGACAGTTATTTAGTCTATTTTCATGGAAGACAGATATTTCTAACATGAAAACTTAAGCACCTCTCTCTTTCTTTTGACCTTTCTGCTGCTTTCCAGTGAGATATTGGGAAATGATTTTCTGATAATTAAGGCAATCAATACTGTTTCTCCTAAAGACAGGTGGAAGCAGACTGATTCTTAGATATTTTCTTTTATTGTAACATAATACTATTTGCTAAGTTGTTGTAACTAATTGCAAAATTTTTCATTTTAAATGTAAATAATAATTTATATTCAATAAACTTGGAGATCATTCCCTTCCTGTTTTAAGAATATAGCCCATGTCTTCAGAATAATTTCTCACCAAGTTAAGAAAGTTTCAGATGGGTGGGCAAACTTGCAGCTTGGGCATGAAATTGCATTAGATTGGGGCATAATCTCTGTGGGCTTCCTCTAATTCTCAGTTATGAAATGTACATACACATGTAAGAAAAAAACTATTTCTCCTGAGAATGGAATCTTTGCAAATAAAGAAGACTTAGTTGACACCAAGTCCTGATTCAAAGCATTAGTACATGCTACTGTTATCCCAAGAAGCAGCTGCCTGAAAATTAAAAAAAGAAAAATTAGTGCAGGGCATGGTGGTGCATGCCTATAATCTCAGTATTTGGGAGGTTGAGACAAAGGTTGGAAGGTTCAAGGACAGCCTCAGCAAGCAGTGAGACTCTCATCAACCTAGTGAGACTCTGTTTAAAAAAAAAAAAAAGAAAAAGAAAAGAGGCTGGAGGTGTAGCTCAGAGGTAGAATGCTCCTGGGTTCAATTCCCAGTAACCCTCGCCCCCCCCCCACACACACGAAAATTAGAAAAACATACACACTACAAATGTGCTGAAAGACTAGCAGAAAATATGGTAGCAAAAGAGGCCATATTACATAATTGAGTTATCAAAGAAAAAATGGTCAAAGGAGCCTTGTGAGGGAGGGAAGGAAAGAGAAGAGAGAGGAGAGAAGACAGGAGGGAGGGAGGGGAAGAGAGAGAGAGAGAGAGAGACAGAGACAGAGACAGAGAGACAGAGAGACAGAGACAGAGAAAGAGAGAGAGAGAGGATATGAATGAATATGCACCCACTTGCATTTTCCAGAGTTTTTACCCCTTAGGAGCAAAAAATGTTTAGCATCTTATTATTAAACTGATTACACACTAGGATTTAATTTTGATAGTCTCTTTGTCACTATTTTTTCTTATTCATGCCCTAAAAACTTTCCCTCACTAATTCTCTCCAATATTTAATTTTACATATTTTTAAACACAATGCTGATTAAAATTTACTCATTTTGAGAATTTTATGGTATTTTAAAAGATAAATGAAAGCCGGGCGTGGTGGCACATGCTTGTAATCCCAGCATTCGGGAGGCTGAGACCAGAGGATCCAGGTTCGCGGCCAGCCTCAGCTAACTAGTGAGGCACTCCACAACTTAGTGAGACCCGGTTTCAAAATAAAGAATAAAAAATAGGGCTGGGGGTATAGCTTGGAGGTAGAATGCCCCTGAGTTCAATCCCCAGTACTGGGAAAAAAAAAACAAGATAAATGAAAACATTCTCTTCTTGGGATTCTGTTATCAGAAATTTGTAAACTAGTAACTTGACGAAGAAGCTCCTCAAGAATCTAAGAAATTTATAAGAATTTTTCTGATAAATGAAACAATATGCAAAAAGGGTGGTGAAATAACAGACTTATATACTTTTTGTTGTTATTGTTGTTTTTTAGTATACATTATTATTATTATTATTATTATTATTATTATTATTATTATTATTTTTGCAGTACTGGGGATTGAACTCAGGGCCATTCTACCTCTGAGCTATTGAGCTATGCCCTCAGCCCTATTTTTTACTCTTTATTTTGAAACTGGGTCTCACTAAGTTGCAGAGTCCCTCACTAGGTAGCTGAGGCTGGCCTCGAACCCGGATCCTCCTGTCTCAGCCTCCCAAATGCTGGGATTACAAGCATGCGCCACCACGCCCGGCTAGTATACATTATTTTTGAATGCACTTAGAAGGCGTGTGTGTGTGTGTGTGTGTGTATGTGTGTGGTTCTGAGGATTGAACTCAGGGGCATTCTATCTTGTAGCTACCCTATTTTATTTTTATTTAGAAACAGGGTCTTGTTAGATTGCTGAGAACAAGGTAGCCTCCCTTACCTTGCTGAGGCTAGTAGAAGAGGCCTAAATTTAAAGTTGGTGCTGATTCATCTAACAGACACCAGCTACATGAAATTAACCAATTGGCATCATATTTGACCTTCCTGCAGCAATAAACATTCAATAAAGCTGAATGTTGCTTCAAATTTTGGTGGGAAAAAAATTCAACAGAATATTGGGATTGATCAAAGATGCCTTTATGAAATGGCAAGGTCTTTGAAAGCCTGTGAGTCATTTAAAAAAAAACTTGTTTCAATCCATTTCCTATAGCTTTTATGCAATGATAGCCAATTAAAAACAAAATTCACAAAGTCATAATACCACTCTGAAATTATGAGTAGCATCTGCCCAAAAGGAAATTTAATATTGGTACAATAAAATGCATAAGTAATAAAATTATACCCAGGCACAGTGACACATACCTGTAATCCCAGTACTTTGGAAGCTGAGACAGGAGGATCAAACTTAGCAAGGCTTTATTTCAAAATAAAAAATGAAAAGGGCTTGGAGTGTATCCCAGAAGGAGAATGCCCCTATCTTCAAACCCCAGTACCACAAAAATAAAATATTTTAAAATTAGATTTATTAGGAAAATCCCAAGCTAGCATTCTCTTTTCAAATAATTTATTTTCAGAGAAGTAGGGTCTGAGGGTGTTAAGACCTCAGCACATTTTAAAAGCCAGGTGTGATGGCGCACCCTTGTAATCCCAGTACTTGGGAGGCTGAGACAGGAGGATCACAGGGTGGTGGCCAGTGTCAGCTACTTAGTGAGGTCCTCTGCAACTTAGTAAGACCCTGCTTCAAATAAAGAATAAAAAATAAGACTAGGGTTGTAGCTCAGAGGTAGAATGCCTGTAGGTTTGATCCCTAGTACCACGAAAACAACAACAACAAAACTCAGCACATTTTAAAACATTAAGAAAAAGAACAAGGCCATTTATCCATAATGACCTCTTCTTAAAAAGTCATCATTTCTAAGAATCTTGGGTAACATGTCCCAAGTGACAAATGGCTAATAGTGATAGGAATATTATCAAACAACACCTATCTTGACACCTGTCTGTATCAACAGTTCCTTTAATTGATAGCACTATTTTTACTTTTATTTTTAAAATGTCACAATTTATCACACTTTAAAATGCTTTTTATTGGTATATGTTACCACACATATAAGCACATGCTTTGGAATCATGCAATCTCTAGCTTTGACGATTCCCAGCAAATTAATTAATTACATCAGAAATCTCAGATTCTTTCTGAAATAATTGTATTTAGAAGTCATTAATTCATTCATGCAAGAATTGTTTGCTAAGCTTTCATTTTCCACCAGGTGCTATGCTTGAACCTGCACTCAGAATTTTGAAAGAGGTAGTCTCTGTTTTAGGAGTCCATCATCTAGTTAAATGCAAACATTAAATGAACCACATGAAGTAAGACTTCTGCTCTGAGCCTGGAGTAAATTATAGTGCTTCAAACCCCCATGTATCTTCCTCTATTCCAAAGGCTGCTTAAAGGCCTTGTTATCTGTATGTTTTGTTTTCTAGCACTTAGTCAACATGCTAAGACAATCTATAAAGGCAATTCTACTTTGCTGAGAACCTGATCTCCCTCTACTGATCTAATGACCTTGAAAGCTAGTTATTATACTGAAACTGTGAAATATACAATAATCCCTCAATTAACCAGGATGAACCTAAAATGTTCTGGTTCATTTAATTTATTGCTGAACGGAGTTAAGTAAAAAACCTTTTAGTTGAATACTTCCTGAAAATACATTAAAGTATTTTCTGCCCTAATAAGTACAATAAAATTGAAAATAATGTGAGCAAGTTTATTTCCCTAGTAAGTGTTAGGAAAGGACTTCTACATCTTTATACATCTTGCATCAACATTGCTCAGTGGCTGACATATATTATTTGACTCTAAAGAATATTGTTTCGATTTACCTCTTTAGAATCATATAATTTTAGAGCTCCAAAAGACTTTTAAAATAATTTAGTTCAATGTTCTAATTTTAGGCTTAAAGAAACTAAAACTCAATATGGTTAAGTGAGTTTGCCTTAGGTGACATAGTTAGTGGCAAAATCTGAATTAAAACTCGGAAGCAGATACCTGAATTAGTGATGTTTATTTTTCAAGGTATTGCAGAATTATAAAATACAGGCTATTGAAATGGATTTTTGATTGACCGCACAGCATATCCTAAAGATTGCCTTGGGAGTAGAATTTTTTTTATCATGTAATTTGCCACCTTCTGATAAAAGTCAAGAACATAACAATTTCTGATTAATTTTGGTTACTTCCAGCCTATTGAGACTATTCTTGATATTGATATTACTACCATTTAAAAATAGAGTGGACTTCTGTGCTAGCTTCTGGAAATCAAGTCAGTATCCTTCTTACTTCTTTTGTAATACAATTTCAAATAATCAAAAACTGCTGTTTCATAGACCCATCTGCTATGCTGAACACCTAGGCACATGGAGTCGGTTTTGAACAGGGTTTTTTACACTGTCTGATTGCCCTTGTTTAGTGGTGTCAAGTCAGAGAGTTAGCAATAGTTGAATGTAGTTTATTTTATCATGGTATAATATTTAGAGCATTCAAGAGCATGTTAAGTAAAATGAATGCATACACAGTGTCTACATAAATGTAAATTTATTCATAATCAAGAGCAGAATATTTTCTATGGCATTTATCAAAGCAAATATCCTTATATAGGTATTGCTATAAAATGAAGAGTGTGTTTAAAACAAATAGGGACAATCTCATGTTTATATTCAGTTATTTTCAGATGTGCTATTAAACTTAAAAAAGATTATATTTCATCAAAAAACAAAAGGAACTATTGAGTACAATTCCACAGTAATATCAAGGTCCTTTAAAAGACCTTTGAGTAAAAGTGCTATTTTGCATTAAAAAAAATGCTGTTGTCTAGCTAAAGAAACCTCTAAACTCTGTTGATTCTGGGGTTTTATTAAGTGACTTCTTCTGAGATCAAAGTATAACATAAACCATAGGAAAATAACAATCAAGAATATTGGGGGGTCATTCAAATCTTCATTTACAAAATAAGATCTAAATTTTCACACGTTTCACTGTTTTTCAACTGAATACAAGCTCCACAGAAAAATAATATTATTAATCTAAGAATTTTGGAAAATAATTACAATGTTCTACAAATGATAAAAATAATTTCTGATAAGTTCAAATTGTATTTGGGAAAATCTACCAACTCAGGTGGTCATTTTATCATTTTGCGTATTATGCAGATATTGCATCAACAGAATACTATTTAGGATATGAAGTGAGTTTTCATTATAAATATCAATGCTTGCAGCTTTTGGCGTTTTTCTTTTCTTTCTTTCTTTTTTTTTAAATGAGAAAGGGAGAAAAGATGGGACAAAGGGAAGGGAAGAAGGATAGCAATGGAGACAGAAAAAGTGACAAAAGTAAAGAACTTACTCCCAGCTTAATGAGATATTTAGTACCAGGGAAAAGGCATTGCAGTGTGTGATTCTGGTAAAGTTCTGTGCTGTTATAGATGACATTCCAACTTGTAAAATCATGTGTGTGATTTGAAATATATAATATATAGCGTTCCAAAATTCCATTGAGTTTCTGTGGTTGTTTCCACCTGAGAAGGAAAAACATAACATTATTACCATCATTCACTCAAGTCAAACCTGAATTGTGCAGGATTTTCAAAGGACATACACAAACTTGGATTTGTGCAACCATAGAAAAGCACACACACTGAAAGCTCAAAAGTGATTCATTTCTAAAAACATCCAAGTAGTTACTTAATACCTATTCTAAGTGGAATAAGTCCCTGCCCTCTAGTTACTTGCAATTTTAAATAACTAATAATATAAAAACCTATGAGTAAATATTTACTTTGAATTTAAACTATAGAACAAAAATTGGGAGAAAAAATATCTGATAACTTATATAGGAGAGAGAATAGCATATTGTCCTGAAAAATCCAGTAATCTAGCATAAAGTTAATATGTGATCATAGAATACGAAGAAGCTAAAGATTGGAAGGGCTGAAATAGTTGGGACTTCTTGAAAGGGGGAACATACTACCTGCATGCATATGATTTTATATTCAATAGATAGTTTGTATTTGGTAGGTGGAGGCAAGAGCAAGGGGCATTCTAGATGAGGGTGACAATGTATAAAGGAGTGAGAAGGGCAAGGCACAGAACAGGAAGAAAATAGCTCATTTGAGAAATACTTCGAGTAATGGGATTTTTTTTTGTATAAGTAGCTCAGTTTATGGGTAACTAAAAACCAACATGAGCATTTAAACATGGAGCAGTGGGATATGAATTATAATGTGGTTTTTTGTTTGTTTGTTTGTTTGTTTTTTTAGCTTGAATGAGACCAAGAGATATGCGGATAAGCATTAATTGATGGTCAGAGAGGTCTACTAACGTTTTAGCTCCGTACTACAATAAGCCTTATACCTTATGCATTAGGAAATGGACAAGAATCACTAATATCAGAAACAATCTGAAGAGAGCCAGGCGCGGTGGCGCACGCTTGTAATCCCAGTACTTGGGAGGTTGAGACCAGAGAATCTGGGTTCACAGCCAGCCTCAGCTACTTAGTGAGGCCCTCCACAACTTAGTGAGACCCTGTTTCAAAATAAAGAATAAAAAGTAGGACTGGGAGTATAGCTCAGAGGTAGAATGCCCCTGAGTTCAATCACCAGTATTGAAAAAAAAAAAAAAGAAACAAACAATCTGAACATGAATTTTATGCAAAATTTCCTTCCCAATTTCAACAGCAAGTGAATAAAGAAATAAGGTCCCAGTTTACACTCAAAAAGAATAAAAAAGCACTTATGCAATTATAAATCATTACAAATAATGCTCCATGTGTAGTAGCCGACAGTAAAAATGTAAGTGGTCAGTTTTTCGTTTATTGAAGTTTGCATAGAATCTGTGTACATATGTATCTCAGCCTGATTGCATAAAGACAAAATGGAAATTAAGTTGGCAAGTGATAATCAAAGGTTCCCAGAACCACTGATCTAATCACTTCTATGCATTTAATCACAATAAAATTAATTTTATGTCACAAGCCCTTCCCCTGATTGAACTCACTGGGATTGTTACATGAACTAGTGTATGAGGGAGATATTTCTACTTACTGCACATATATAGTTCTAGAATCCAAGACAGTCAGAATTGGAGAATCCATGTGTGCTGGTGGCAGCTGTGCTGTATACATTATGACCCGGGAACTGTTTGTACATCCCGCATGTGTGCATGCACTTAGTAGAAACTGGTGGGGTGTGAATATTCCTAAATCTAGGATGAGGGCAGAAATAAGAGTACATTTTACCATCATTTATTTTACTCAGGAGGGCTCATTCCTCCTCTATGTTCCTACCTCAGCTGTTAAAATAAAGCTTAAAATAAGAATCAACTAATAAAAACAAAAACAAAAGCAAAACTAATAGCAATATAGTATAGGGTTTCCAATCCCTTAAATTTTCCACAGTTATATTTAAATAGACAAGTGTCAGTCAAAATCTTGCTTTGACTTTTTCAATGTAACAATTTAACTGCTTTCTTGCATGTCTATGACGGAGTAAATCACTTTCTGAGTTTAGTCTTACTTCAGTGACTCTGTTAAAAATAAATGAGATGTTTAAATTATTTTAAAGCATATTTGAAGACAACAGGAGTTGCTTTTGAAATGCAAATACATAGCCTGTAACAATGACTTTCAGTTTGTAATTCCATTTGCCAGATCCCTTTCTTCTCCTGTCTACCTGAAAAATAATTATTTGACCTTCAAATTGTCCAAGTTTGCATGCCTGTTTCTGTCTTAAGATATCGTCAACACTCTCTGCTGTCACCCTGGCACTTTTGCCCATACTTTACACATACATTTAGTATGGCACTCACAATACTACATCATCATTATTTGTTTACATGGCTGTCTGATCCACTAGACTAAATATCCTAACTGAAGAAATGGTGCTATATTCATTTTGCACTCTCAGTAGCTAAAACAATGACTGGCACAATTTAGGTTTTGAATATATGTGTTTGAATCAATCAATAAATAATTAATGAACAAGATGATCCAGATGCAGTTGAGCTGGGTATGAAAGATGTGCATGAGTTGGGTATGGTGGTACATGCCTGTAGTCCCTGAGATAGGAGGATCAAAGGTTCAAGGACAGCCTCAGCAATTTAGCAATACCCTGTTTAAAAAAA
>PVLC010023907.1:0-25201 GCA_004027655.1 Graphiurus murinus | reverse complement strand
AAAAAAAAAAAAAAAAAAAAAAGAATAAAAACTAGGACTGGGGCTGTAACTAGAAGGTAGAATGCCCCTGGGTTCCATCCCCAGTACCACAAAAACAAAAACAAACAAACAAACAACAAAAAAACCCCCACAACAACAACAAAACAGACTTGGCCACTTAATGGCTCTAATTGCTGGTCATGGGATGCATGGACTTTGTCCTTGTCTTGTCTCCTGTTCCTGTTCACTAGCTCCACTAGAATGTTTTCTTTACACTGATAGGCCTCTACCCCTTTTTGCACCCACTATGCAGGCACAGGTCAATGGGCAGAATCTGTGTGTCCTTTTACTAGGGTAACCATGGCCATTTCTTTCTTTCTTTTTTTTGCGGTACTGGGGATTGAACTCAGGGGCATTCTACCTCTGAGCTACACCCCCAGCCCTATTTTTTATTCTTTATTTTGAAACCGAGTCTCACTAAGTTGCGGAGGGCCTCACTAGGTAGCTGAGGCTGGCTTCGAACCCAGATCCTCCGGTCTCAGCCTCCCAAATGCTGGGATTACAAGTATGAACCACCACGCCCGGCTAACCATGGCCATTTCAACCTGGGTTTGCACACATATATTTTTATTATGATCTGTTTTTGTTTTGTCTAACTAGAGGCATTCTAGGCCTTTACTCTGGGTTTTGGTTTTTGTTTTTTTTCTCTCCTGCTGTCTTTACTCAGAGGCTATTCAAGGGTTAACTCTTAGTTTCACTTGGGACCAAAGAACAGAAACCATCCCTTGGGGCTTTTAGGGAAGGAGAAAAAGCAGGTGTGGTGGCCCAGGCTTGTGATCCTAGTACTTGGGAGGCTGAGATAGGATTGCAAGTTTGAGGCTAGCCTCAGCAACTTGGGGAGGCCCTTAGCAACTCAGTGAGACCCTGTTTCAAAATAAAATATAAACAAGGCTGAGGGTATGGCTCAAAGGAAGAGAACCTCTGGGTTCAATCCCCACAGAAATCCATGAAAAGAGTGGGATGGGTGGTAGTGGTGACAGGAGGCTCTGCCTGTCATGGCGGGGACCAAGTAGCCCTGAATGAATTGATTCAGTGTCACCGGCAGGCTTTGTCCCAGACATTCCCAACTGCATAGGTTTCCCCCATGTCTATGTCATAAAATAAAATCTGTGACAAGACATGCTTTGCTTTCTGGAAGCTCTAAATCTGGCAAATAAATAGATTAACATTTGTTCATGAGTTAAAGTAAGGATGACTTTAAAATAGTTCACACATGCATTTTCTTTCGCAGGGGACTAGCCATCAAGATATTTTCTGTAGAATGTTTCCTATCTTTCTTTCTTTCTTTCTTTCTTTCTTTCTTTCTTTCTTTCCCTCCCTCCCTCCCTTTCTTTCTTCTTTCTTTTTGGCACTAGGGTTTGAACCCAGGGCCTCTGTATCTCCGAGCTACACCTCCAACACTATTTTATTTTTTGTTTTGAAACAGGGTCTTGCTAGGTTGCTGAGAGTCTCAGTCTCACTTTATTTCTGAGGCTGTCCTTGAAGCTGCAAGGGCATGGTGCTGCACACTTGTAATCCCAGTCCTAAAGAGGATGAGACTGGAGGATTACAGGTTTGAGGCCAGTCTCAGTAACTTAGTGAGGCCCTGAGCAACTTAGCAAGACCCTGTTTCCAAATTAAAAAAAATAAAAAGGACTGTGGGTGTAGCTTTAAGGTCAAAGGTTTCATTCCCTTATTCTTAGCCATCATCCTTGGAGAACCAGACACAAAGAGAGTAGGGACGTTTCCCTTGGGAGACAAAGAGAAATCACGGAGTGACTAATCTGGGCTACTCGCTCCATATATGTAGTCACAATATATTTGGAGATGGAGGTGGTGCTACATCAGGAGACACCCCAAAACCAGGCAGGAACAATGAGGAACGAGAAGGGATGCCTTCTCCTCCCTTGTCATTCAGATGAATTCTCTACCTGCCACCAAGGTCGTCAGCATCCCACTAGACAGTATTGTTAAAACTGGGGCTCTTCTGACCCCAGACACTAAAGAAGAAACACCTAGTTTTTTTCTGTGCCTGAGCTGTGTCCGAGTACAGATTGAAGGACAGGAAGGACGGAAGGACGGCCACCAGGAGGAAGGGTAAACGGCGACACTATCTTGCAGCTGCATTTGTTTTGCAGGAAGTAAATGGTGTGAAGTTTCTTACTTACGAGTTGTGGGTTGTTTGTTTTTTCATTAAGGAAAGATCCAAAACGGTGTCAGCAGTGTGAATTCGATGTGGTCCTTCTGGTTGCACTGGTGGATGCAAAGTTTAGGACACCTCCAGAGCCCAGAGAGAAAAGAAAACCCAGTGCATACAAAGCAGATATATGCAGGTATAAGGAGGTATTTTAGTAAAAAACAAACAAACAAACAAAAAACCCCAACAAAACAAAAGTTAAAAGGAAAAGGGAAATGCTTTTGGGTAGAAAGGATTTTGTATGGCAAGATTTTTGTTCTGAAAAAATTATCCCATAAAAAAAAGGAAGGTTAGAACAAAAATCAGAAAATTAAAGCAGCCAGGCGTGGTGGTGCACACTTGTAATCCCAGTACTTGGGAGGCTGAGATGGGAGGATCCAGGTTCGCAGTCAGCCTTAGCTACTTAGTGAGGCCCTCCGCAACTTAGTGAGACCCTGTTTCAAAATAAAGAACAAAAAATAGGAAAACGGGACTGGGGATGTAGCTTGGAGGTAGAATGCCCCTGGGTTCAATCCCCAGTACCGCCAAGGGAAAAAAAAAAAGAAAAGAAAATTAAAGCCGGTTGCAGAAGGTTCAAGGTTTATGAAGGATAAAACTTATGAGATTTGTGTGATAATTATATATGATAAAGCTGATTAGAATTAAAAAGAGTTTTTTGTTGTTGTTTTTTTGCGGTGCTGGGGATTGAACCCAGGGGCATTCAACCTCCAAGCTATACCCCCAGCCCTATTTTTTTATTCTTTATTTTGAAACAGGGTCTCACTGAGTTGTGGAGCACCTCACTAAGTAGCTGAGGCTGGCCGAGAACCTGGATCCTCCAGGCTCAGCCTCCCAAATGCTGGGATTACAAGCGTGCGCCACCATGACAGGCTAAAAGGAGTTATTTAAAGGTGTGTATGTGTGTGTGTTTTGCCGGGGATTGAACCCAGGGGCATTCTACCTCTGAGCTCCACCCCAGCCCTATTTTTATTTTGAAACAGTGTCTCACTAAGTTGCAGAGGGCCTCACTATACATTGCTGAGGCTAGAATGTGAACCTGTGATCCTCCTGGCTCAGCCTCCCAAGTACTGGGATTAGAGGCATGTGCTGCCGCATCTGGCTCTACTTGAGGATTTTCCAAAAATCAAATTCAATGCATTGATTCTGTGTTAGAAAAATTAGAGTCGAAGCCGAGCGTGGTGGCGCACGCTTGTAATCCCAGCATTCGAGAGGCTGAGACCAGAGGATCTGGGTTCGCGGCCAGCCTCAGTTACCTAGTGAGGCACTCCGCAACTTAGTGAAACCTGGTTTCAAAATAAAGAGTAAAAAATAGGGCTGGGGGTGTAGCTCGAAAGTAAACGCCTCTGAGTTCAATCCCCAGTACCGCAAAAAAAAAAAAAAAAAAGAAAAGAAAAATTAGAGTCGGGCGTGGTGGCTCACGTTTGTAATCCCAGTACTTGGGAGGCTCAGACAGGAGGATACAGGTTCGAGGCCAATTTCTGCTACTTAGTGAGGCCCTCTGCAACTTAGTGAGACCCTGTTTCAAAATAAAGAATAAAAAATAGGGGAAAAAAAAAAAAAAGAACCTATTTAAGCTAAGCTAAGTTAAACACAATATGCTTGGTTTACTGATGCCTCTAATATGTAAAAACAGAAATAAAAATAGCCTCATACTAAGTAAATTATTAGTACTAGTGGCCTGGGACATCAGAATCGATGCGCCAAATTGTATTCTGTGCTCCAGGCTCTGCACCGTGAGGACTTCTCACAGTGACTGAGATACATACACACTCATTCATGGTCCGTTGCAGATGGGTTGGTGGCTACCTGGCTTCCAGTTTGAGCTGGGCGTGGTGGTCATGCCTGAGATCCCAGTACTTGGGAGGCTGAGACAGGAGGATCTCAGGTTCGAGGACAGCCACACCAGAGGGAGGGAGCCGAGAGAGAAAAGTAGCCGATCACAAGGGAACTAGTGGGCCTCAGAAAGAGGACACAAGCCCCTAGACTGAAACTAGCTTATCACCCCCCTGGCTCGGGGCCTTCCCTCCGTGTGGGAGCGACTCAGTCTATTCTGTTTTTCCTTGGCTTCAAATAAACCTCCATACCTGCACACTTGCCCTCCTGTTTCATCATCTTCGTGGGAAAAAGGACCCGGTGAGAGAAAGATTTTGGGGACAACTGTGTGAAGAGGGACTAAACAAAGCAACAAGTATGTAAGTCAGGAGCCCTGAAATGCAGGTCCACTGCTCACAGGGAGGCCCTCAAAGTTTGTGTACTGTAGGGTTCTGCAGTTTACTGTATATAAACTTCTAGAAAACAATTCATCAACAGCCAGGTGCAGTGGTATAGATGTGTGATCCCTGGGACTCTGGAGGCTGAGACAGGAGGATCCAAAGTTTGAGGTCAGCCTGGGCAACTTAGCAAGATCCTGTCTCAAAATAAAAAATAAATAAGAGCTGAGGTATAGTTCAGTAGTAGTGAGTTTGCCAGGCATGTGGGATGCCTTAGGTTCAATTCCTAGTACCTCAAAAACAAAACAAAACAACAAAAAACCCAAATCTCATAAACAAATATTGAACTCTAGTTATGCAACCCGGAATTTTTTTTTTTTTTTTTTTTTTGTGTGTGGTACTGGGGGTTGGACCCAGAGGCATTCTACTTTTAAGCTACACTCCCAGTTCAATTTTATTTCTTATTTGGAAACAGGGTCTCATCAGGTTGATGAGAGTCTCACTGCTTGCTGAGGCTGTCCTCAAACCTGTGATCATCCTGTCTCAGCCTCCCAAGTACAGGCTGCAGTCTGGAATTGTGTGTGTGTGTGTGTGTGTGTGTGTGTGTGTGTGTGTGTGTGTGTTTGAACCCAGCGGCATTCTACATCCAAGTCATAACCCTAGCCTTTTTTTTTTCTTTTTTTGTGGTACTGGAGATTGAACCCAGGAGCATTCTTTCTCCGAGCTACACTCCCAGTCCTATTTTTTATTCTTTATTTTGAAACAGGTTCTCACTTAGTTGCGGAGGGCTTCACTAAGCTGAGGCTGGTCACGAACCCAGATCCTCTGGTTTCAGCCTCCCAAGTACTGGGATTACAAGTGTGAGCCACCACACCTGGCTCCCTTTTTATTTTTAATTTTGAAACAGGCCTCACTAAATTGCTGAGGGTGTCCTATGTGGGTGAAGCTGGCTTCGAACCTGCGATCCTCTTATCTCAGCCTCTCATGTACTAAGATTATGGTTGTACACTACCATAGCTGGCTCCCCTCACGATTCTTTTTTTCTTCTTGACAATTCTTGTGCATTGAAAATCTATGTAAACTTTAGTGTGTGTGTGTGTGTGTGTGTGTGTGTGTGTGTGTGTGTGTGTGTTGCTAAGGATTGAACCCAGGAGTATTCTACCTCCGAGCTACACCCCTAGTCTCATTTTTTATTCTTTATTTTGAAACAGGGTCTCACTAAGTTTCGGAGGGCCTCACACCCGGCTTCCTATTTTATTTTAAAACAGTCTCTTTCTAAATTGCTGAGAGCCTCACTAACTTGCTGAGGCTTGTCTTGAACCTGCAATCCTCCTGTCTCAAGTACTGGAGTTACAGGTATGTGCCACCATGCCTGGCTATATAAACTTTAAAATGATTTTGTTTGTGTGTTGTACTAGGGATGGAACCCAGGGCATTCAACCTCCGAGCTCACCCCCAGCCCTTTTTATTTTTTATTTCAAAACAGATACTCAGCCGGGTGTGGTGGTGCACACTTGTAATCCTAGCATTCGGGAGGCTGAGACCAGAGGATCCGGGTTCGCAGCCAGCTTCAGCTACCTAGTGAGACACTCCGCAACTTAGTGAGACTCGGTTTCAAAATAAAGAATAAAAAATAGGGCTGGGGATATAGCTCGGAGGTAGAATGCCCCTGAGTTCAATCTCCAGTACCGCAAAAACAAAAACAAACAAACAAACAAAAAAAACAGAGACTCACTAAGTTATCATACACTGGCCTCAAATCTGTGACCCTCCTACCTCAGCTTCCTAAGTACCGGGGTTACAGGTGTGGGTCACCACCCTTCCTTCCTTCTTTCCTTTCTTACTTTCTTTCCTTCCTGTCTTTTTATTGATACTGAGGATTGAATTCAGAGGCATTCTACCTCCAAGTTATACCCCTAGTCCGATTTTACTTCTTATTTGGAAACAAGGTCTCACTAAATTGCAGAGGGTCTTGCTCAGTTGCCAAGGCTGGCTTTGAACCTGTGATCCTCCTGTCTTAGCCTCCCAAGTACTGGGATTACAAATGTATGCTACCATGCCCGGTGACTTTAAAGTGATTTTTTTAAAAAGATAGTTGAGATATGCCTCTGTGTGTGAGTGTGTGTGTGTGTGTGTGTGTGTGTGTGTGTGTGTGTGTGTGTGTATGAGAGAGAGAGAGGGAGGGAGAGAGAGAGAGAGAGAGAGAGAGAGAGAGAGAGAGAGAGAAAGAAAGAGAGAGAGCGAGCGAGAGAGATTCGGGATTGAACCCAAGGAACCCAAAGGCATTTTTATCTCTAAGCTACAGCCCCAGCCATTTTTATTTTATTTTATTTTATTTTATTTTATTTTATTTTATTTTATTTTGCGGTACTGAGGATTGAACTCAGGGGCATTCTACCTCCAAGCTACACCCCCAGCCCTATTTTTTATTCTTTATTTTTGAAACCGAGTCTCACTAAGTTGCGGAGTGCCTCACTTGGTAGCTGAGGCTGGCCGCGAACCCGGATCCTCTGGTCTCAGCCTCCCGAATGCTGGGATTACAAGCGTGCACCACCACGCCCGGCTTTTTTATTTTATTTGAAAACAGGGTCTCGCTAAATTGCTGAGAGCCTCAATATATTGTTGAGGCTGGCTTCAAACTTGCAATCCTCCTGTCTCATCCTCCCAAGTACTGGGATTACAAGTGTGCACCACTACACTTGGCTGAGACATACGACTTTAATGTAGTACTTTGACACCAACAATACAGAAAAATCTCACTAAAGAAATGAATCTATCTGGGTGTGGTGGTGCATGCCTATAATCCCAGTTCTTGGGAGATAAGAAGATTGCAGATTGGAGGCCAGCCTCAGCAATTTAGCAAGACCCTCAGCAACTGAGACCCCATTTCAAAATAAAAAATATAAAGGGCTGGGGGGTGTAGCTTGGATGTAAAACACCCCTGAGTTCAATCCCCAGTACAACGAGAGAGAGAGAGAGAGAGAGAGAGAGAGAGAGAGAGAGAGAGAGAGAGAGAGAGAGAAACGATACCAGGAGGTGTGGTGGCGCATGCCTGTAATCCTAGTTCTTGGGAGACAGGAGGATTGCAGGTTCAAGACTAGCCTCAGCAACTTAGTGAGACCCTTTTTCAAAAGAAAAAATAAAATGGGCTAGTTTGTGGTCAGGCGTAGAGTGCCCCTGGGTTGAATCCCCAGTACAAGAGACAGAGAGAGACAGAGAGATAGAGACTGAAACAGAGACAGGCAGAGAGAGACAGAGGAAGGTGAAAGGAAAAGGAAAAGAGCCTCTCTCTCCCCGTTCGCAGGGCTCACCATGTTGCACGTCGTCCTGTGACTTTGCCAGTCTGTGAGCTCCTGGGCAGAGACTTCGGTTTAGAAAGTTGTTTTGTATGCGGCAGGAGAATGCACGGGGTGCTTCATTCACATTATGGAATGCAGTTCTCATGGAACTGGCTAAGCTCTCACTTTTAGGCCCATTTAAGAGAAGGGGAAACTAGAGTCTGGTGGTAATCCCAGCCACTTGGGAGGCTGAGTCAGGAAGATCCCAGTTTGGAGGGCCTCTTGTTCAATTTAACAAGATTCTGTCTCCAAATAAAACGAAAAGAGCCGGATGTGGTGTACTACACCTGTAATCCCAGTGCTTGGGAGCCTGAGCAGGAGGATTGCAGGTTTGAAACCAGCGTCATTAACCTAGCGAGACCCTGTTTCCAAATGAAAAATAAAATAGGGCTGGGCGTGTAGCTCAGCAGTAGAATGCCCCTGGGTTCCATCTCCAGCACCCAAAAACACAAATGAAATACAAGAGAGGGGGACCCTGAGGCTCTGATAAGAGGAGCATCTCCCCCACATCCATCCCATACACATTTAGGTTGAGTTCCTGGACTGCCCCCTGCAGCCCCAGCCTCTCCTGGGGCCCCGAGGGCCGCCGGCCCCGCCTCTGGGTCCCTGCCCAGCCCAGCTCAGCTCAGTGGCTGGTCGGCCGGCCTGGCCAGCAGGCTCTGGCTGACCTGCCAGTGCTGTTCCGCTCTCACCATCAAGTTCAGTTTGTTCCCTAAATGCACCATGCTCCAGCACACCTGGGACCTTTGCATGCGGTTCTGCCTCTTGCCTGGGGCTCTTCTGACTTTCCTCTCTCTTTCTTTCTCTCTAGTGTGTGCTCTCTTTATCTCCCAGTCTCTCTTTTCTCTTTTCTTCTTCTTCATCTTCATCTTCTCTCTCTCTCTCCCTCTCCCTCTCTTTCTTTCTCTCTCTCCCTCCCACCTATTAAGCACCCACTATGGGCCGGGGTGTGGTGGTGGTGCATTCCTGTAATCCTAGTACTTGGGAGGCTAAGGAGGTCCGAAGGTTTGAGGCCAGTCTTGACAACTTAGTGAGGCTCTCAGCAACTTAGTGAGACCTTATTTCCAAATAAAATAAATGAATAAAATAGGGCTGGGGGGTGTAGATCAGAGGTAGAAGGCCCTGACACCTCTGTCCTGACACGGCGTCACCAGCCACATGTGGCTACTGTGTGCTTGCAAAGTAGCCACTGGATAGGAAAACTTAGTTTCTAACTAAGTACTTAATGGTTACTATTTTTTTGTTGTTATTGTTTATTTGTTTGTGTGGTTCTGGGGATTGCACCCAGGAGGAATCTACCTCCAAGCTATCCCCCCTATTTTTTATTTTATTTTATTATTTTGTGGTACTAGGGATTAAGCCCAGGGGCATTCTACCTCCGAGCTACACTCTTTGTTCTATTTTTAAATTTTTATTTTGAAACAGGATTTCACTATGTTGATGGAGAGAGTTTCACTGCTTGCTGTGGCTGTCCTTGACCCTGAGATCCTCCTGTCTCAGACTCCTAAGCACTGAGATTACAGACATTCGCCACCACATCCGCCATCATTCTCACAATTTAACTTTAAACACTGGCTTTCAGTAAGGATGTTGGAAAACTTCTTAAGCAGGTTGAGGACAGCTTGGATCCCCGGGTCTACTTTTTTTTTTTTTTTTTGGTACTGGGGATTGAATTCAGGGGCATTCTACCTCCAAGTTATACCCCCAGATATATTTTTTTTATTCTTTATTTTGAAACCGAGTCTCACTAAGTTGCGGAGTGCCTCACTAGATAGTTGAGGCTGGCCTCGAAACTAGATCCTCTGGTCTCAGCCTCCCGAATGCTGGGATTACAAGCATGCGCCACCACGCCTGGCTCCCCGGGTCTACTTTTTTAGCAGCAATGTTGATGCAAATTGCATCTTTCCTGTGGAAATTTTGCATCTGAGTTAAGAATACACACGTCCCATTACAAAGGCTCAGGGTGCCCAAAAAAATGTGAACTACCTTATAGATAATTTTTTAACTCAATGACATGTTGAAATGATGCTACTTTGGAGCTACCAAGTTAAATAAAATATATAATTAAAACACTTGTTTTAGCTGGGCATGGTGACACACACCTGTAATTCTAGTACTTAAGAGACTGAGACAGGAGAATCGCAGGTTCGAGGCTAGCCTCAGCAATTTAGCGACGCTCAGCAACTTAGCAAGATCCTGTTTCCAAATAAAAAATAAAAAGGACTGGGGTGTGGGTCAGAAGTAGAATGCCCTGGGGTTCAGCTGGGCATGGTGTCACATGCCTGTAATCCCAGTACTTGGGAGGCTAAGACAGGAGGATTGTAGGTTTGAGGTCAGCCTCAGCAACTTATCGAGATACTGTTTCAAAATAAAAACTAAAATAGGGTTAGGGGTGTAGCTCAGACGTAGAATGCCCCTGAGTTCAATCCCAGCAACACACACACACACACACACACACACACACACACACACACACACACTCACACAGAATGCACTTGGGTTCAATTCCCTGTACCCAAAAAATAAAATAAAAAAGAATGGGGTCTCAGGAATCTTCCTGGAGATATAATTCCTTACTGGGCCTCAGTTTCCCCATCTACGAACTAGGATTCTCAGCTCTGGCCACCTCAAGGGGCTGCTGTGGGGAGGGTGTGCGCTCATCCACACGTGGCCCTCTGAGCAGGGCCTGGCCGGGGAGAACACTCTGGAAGGTTCTAATTATTCACATTCTTTACCCTGTCTCCACCCTTCTCAGCACCCGGGTTCCTGGCTCGGGAGGGCACGCTGGGATTTGGAGAAGGAGAAAGGAAAAACAGAAGAAAACAAAAACAGGCAGCCAACAAAACCCCTGGGCCACTGTGCCTTGGGGACAGGAGGGCGACACCAGAGCCAGCGGTCTGGCCCCTCACCACCATGAGCACTGGCAGCAGGCTCAGAATAAGGTGGCACCTACTGCCCACTTTCCCTGACCCTCAGGGTCCTGGTCCCCATGTGAGCCCTCGCCCATACCTCTCAAAAAAAAAATTTTTTTTTGTACTAGGATTGAACCCAGGGGCATTCTACCTCTGAGCTAAACCCCAGTCCTATTTTATTATTATTTTTTAAATTTTTGAGCCAGGCGTGGTGGCGCACGCTGTAATCCCAGCATTTGGGAGGCTGAGACTAGAGGATCTAGGTTCTTGGCCAGCCTCAGCTGCTTAGTGAGGCCCTCTGCAACTTAGTGAGACCCTGTTTCAAAATAAAGAATAAAAAATCGGGCTGGGGATGTAGCTCGGAGGTAGAACGCCCCTAGGTTCCATCCCTAGTACTGTAGTATAGCAAAAAAAAAAAAAAAAATTGAAACAGGGTTTCAATTTTCCCCCTTCTGCCTCCCCTAGAGCATCCCAGAAGCAGCAAACTAAGCTGCTCTGCTCTTCCAGTAGCTACTAGACATTTAGGGTTCCCAGCTTTTACATCTGCCGTGTCTACAAGGGGCCACAAAGCCCCACAGAGAGCAAGTTGGACAGAGCCCGCACTCCAAGAGCCTCAGGAGGCTGTGAGCACCTCATCTTGCTTCTCAGGGAGGACCCTCCTGCCCATCTGCCCTCCCAAATCCTACCCAGGTAGCTGGGTCCGACATCTTTGTATTTGTTTATTGTTCCACATCTTTTTTTATTGCCTGGTAAGGTGGCACATGCCTGGAATCCCAGTCCTTGGGAGCCTGAGACAGGAGGATCGCAGTTTCCTTAGCGGGGCCCTCAGCAACTTAGCAAGATCCTGTTTCAAAATAAAATAGGGCTGGGGGTTTAGCTCAGAGGTAGCTGCCCCTGGGTTTGATTTGCAGTATCTTGTGCATGCAAGCGTGTACACACACACACACACACACACACACACACACACACACACAAACTTGTCATTAGCCCCTTGCTCAGAAAAGATGGACCCATGACTGGCCGGGCTGTGGCTGTAAAATCAGTCAAGTGGCTAGTCCTCTGGGGGAAGGAGGAGACCGGGTTATAAAACCAGAGCTGGCCACCCCAGCCATAAAGAGCAGAGATCAGAAAGTACTCACACACAGGCCTCCAAGATGAGAGAGAGGGAGGAGCAGTAATTGAGGCTGTTCTCCACTGCGGAAGCCTAAGCTGAAGCCGCTTGGTTTCTCTGGCCTTGACCCTCTGCGGAAGGGACGCAGGAGCCAGGAATTGTGGTCAAGCGTGAAGCCCGGCTGAGTCCTCGCGAGTCAGGCAGGGGCGGCCTCTGCATCTTGCTCCTCCCCATCTACCTCATGCCCAAATTCCCATCCGGCTGTGCTAAAGTCAGGTGTCCCTGGTTCGAGTCCTGACTACGCCCCATGTGACAGCCAGGTCACCTTGTAAGCCACTCAAGTCTCTCTGGATTCAGATCCTAAATGGGATGTTAATACTGCATCATTCACCTGGGTTAATCTCAGCCAGGCAAATCTCCTGGGAGGATTAAATGAGATAATACGTAGTGTACGGTAAGCACATCGAGGTGCTACAGAGATTCTGGAACCCAGGGCTCTGCCACCTGTTATAGATTTCACTTCCACCATGTGCAGTGGTGCAGGCCTGGAATCCCAGCACCTTAGTGAGCCCGTTTCAAAATAAAATAAATAAATAAATAAAAAGGACTAGTTGGGTGTGGTGGTGCAGGCCTGGAATCCCAGTATTTTTTTTTTTTTTTTTTCAGAACTGGGGATTGAACCCAGGGGCATTCTACATCCGAGCTACACTCCCAGTCCTATTATTTATTCTTTATTTTGAAACAGGATCTCCCTAAGTTGCGGAGGGCTGCATGAAGTAGCTGAAGCTGGCCAAAACCCTGCAATCCTGTCTCAGCCTCTCAAGTACTGGGATTACAAGCGTCCATCACCACGCCTGACTAATCCAGTATTGCACCACGCCTGGCTAAACCCATAGACAGCCTGTGTCAGGAGGGTCTCTGGCCTCTCTCTGCCATTTCAGGACGATCTATGACCTCCCTCTGGTTAGGAGGAACTCTGGCCTCTCTCATCTGGGTCAGCATGGTCTGTGGCCTCTCTCTCCTGTATCAGGAGGATCATTGGCCTCCCCAGAACCAAAGGCGGGGGTGAGTAAGGGGTCTGTAAGCCACCTAGTTTGCTGCTGGGCCACTGTCCACTGGGGCACCTGCCTCTTTGGCCCAGACTCGGGTCACTTCTGACTTCTTGCACTAACTAGCTTCTGCCCTCTGTCGCTGCATTCCCTGTCCCAGCACACCCAGTCCCTCCTCAGCTGTCTTTAACCCTGACTCATTCCTGACTCCAAGGTTGCCTAATCTCGCCTCCATTCATTCATTTCTGGGCCTCGTTCTCACAGATCCTCCATCCAGTCCCTCTCGGTGAACATTCTCCTGCCCCAGGATGGATCTAAAGATAGATCAGTGACCCAGGACCCTCTCTGGCCAAGAATCCTAAAGTACTCATGTCAAATCCCCAAGCCAGAGAAGTAATTCCGTGAATGAAGGAGAGAGTGCAAAGGTCCCCTCAGACCAAGGAAGCCAGCGCCCACCTGGGACCTTGCCCTGCTGCCCGTTTCAAACCAGAGTAGCTCTGTCTTGACCTCTATTACAAATTTTTGCTGGGGAGAAAGATTTCTCTTAGATAAGAGAAATCTGTCTTAAAAAGTTTTGGGGGCCAGGCGTGGTGGCACACACCTGTAATCCCAGGACTTGGGAGACTGAGACTGGAGGATCACAGGTTTGAGGGCAGCCTCAGCAATTTAGTGAGACCCTTGGCAATGTAGTGAGACTCTGTTTCAAAATAAAAAGGGCTGGGGATGTAGCTCAGAGGCAGAACACCTGTGGGTTCAATCTCCAGTATGAAAAAAACAAACAAACCCCAAACAGATTTTGGAAGCCACCACTGTGGATGCTGCAGAGCCACAGAAGAGACTGGAGTGGAGGATAGCCGGGGTAGACTTAGAGTTCAGATAAGAACATCCCCGGGAATCCCTGCCAGAGGAACCGGATGTGCAAAGGCACTAGGGCAGGGAAGAGTGAGGTGTGGCCAGAAAACTTGCAGTCACAGGGCAGATGGAATGCAGGGGAGGAGATTGTCTAGGGTGGGGGTGAGGACAGCACGCCAGGACATGGAGGGGTTGGGGCACTGGGGAGTCACAGGATGGCTGGGAGGGTGGGAGAGGCAGCTCTGGGGCCAAGTAGAGGCAGGGAGGCTGGGGTGAGGCTCCAGGAGATGATGAGGGAGGCCTGAAGAGAGTGCAGGAGTCTGGGCCAGGGGCTAGGGCTTGGGGACTGACGGGCCATGGTGGCAGGGGGCACAGGGGAAAGTGGGGGCCAAAGGGTGGTTGAGGGCTCAGTGAGAAGCACACTTCTGGGTCCAGGGGATTCCAGAAGCGCTTGGAAGTTTGAGATCCTAAGGGTGCCTCAAAGGGGGCTGTGGACATCCAATTCAGGAGTCTCCCAGGTGAGGGTGCCTTACACCCACGTCTCAGATGAAGACACCCAGGTTCAGAGAGAGCCAATCAGAATCACACCCTGCGGAAGGCCACTCAGGGGTCTGTTATAGGTGGCGGGGCAGGAGCCGAGAACAGGAGGCTCCCAGCTGCCTGGGGAGGCCTCCCAGAGGGGGACCCTGAGGTGAGCTGCTTTACCTGGGAAGGAAAAATTGCAGAACTCAGAAAGCCTGAACAATAGGTGTGTGTGTGTGTGTGTGTGTGTGTGTGTGTGTGTGTGAGAGAGAGAGAGAGAGAGAGAGAGAGAATATGAATGTGTGTGTGTGTGTGTGTGTGTGTGTGGTGCTGGGATTGAACCCGGGGGCATTATACCTCCGAGCTACACCCCCAGCTCTTTTTATTTTGAAACCCGGTCTCACTAGGTTGCTAAGAGTCTCACTATGCTGCTGAGACAAGTCTCAAACCTGTGATTGTCCTGTCTCACAGGGATTACAGGTGTGTGCCACCACGCCTCACAGGACAAGAGAATATTGAATAGAAAATGCTGGAATCTTCCTCAAACAGAGGAAGGCCACTCTCAGCCGGAGAGACCCAGAGACACAGAGAAGCTTGGGAAACACAGAGACACACAGCAATCAGGATTCTGGAGTCCTGGGCTCCAGGAAAGCCTCTCCATACCTTGGCCCTGGCTGAGAGAGGGGAAGGCTCAGAACAGTAGGATGGAGGAAGGGAACCAGGGTGGGGACAGGACTGGGCTGTCCCCCTCTTCACAGCCCGGGGTGGCCGGAGAGTCTCCCTGGCAAGAGATCATCTCAGCTGCTCTGTGTGAGCTCAGACAGGTTGCCTGACCTCTCTGGGCCTGTTTGCTCATCTGAAATATGGGGCAAATCGGGGAAAGTGTGTGTGTGTGTGTGTGGGGGGTCACCAAGGCCTTTAAGAGAGGGAAAACCCAGATCCCCAGAGCCTGAAAGCGCGGGTTCCAATTTCCTTATAACTGTGTGATTGCGGTCATGTCACTGTCCCTCTGGGCCTCAGTTTCCCCATCTGGGAAGCAGGCATTATCACAGTGTCTGACTCATCCCTACGAACGGCAGGAACAGAGGATCCACGGCACACTCCAAGAAGCGGGAAGGGCTCTGCCCTGACCAAGGTCCCAGAGGGCTGAGAAGGCCACCTTGGGATTCAGCTTTTTTTTTTTTTTTTTTTTTTTTTGGTGGGGAAGGGGGGGATTGAACCTCCTAGCTACATTCCCAGGCCTTTTTATTTTTTGTTTTTGAAACAGGGCCTCACTAGGTTGATGAGAGTCTCACTACTTGCTGGTTTCCAACCTGCCATCCTCCTTGTCTCAGCCTCCTGATACTGAGATTTCAGGCCCCCGGGGTGGCCAAGGCATCCCAACCCTGCCACTTCTCTCTCCCATCCTTCCCCAAACTCAGCAGGGGGCAAGTCCGAACCCCCAGGAAGAAAAGCTTCCCCCCTCCCCGTGGAGAAGAGTACCCTCATTATTCGTCTTGGAGCGTCCCGGGAAGAAACGCGGTGCAACGGTGGCCCTGGCTTTCTTGAGGACCTACTAAGCTCAGTTCAGAGTCCTGCGTCAGGACGAAGGACCCGCCGACTCCTTTGACAGACAGAGCACCTGCGGCCCCCAGAGGGACGACGGCACCGCGGGCATCCCAGCCGGTGAGTCAGCACAGCGCGGTCCCAGGGGCGCCGGCCATGTCCCCCGCGTCCCGGGCTCTCCCCGCAGGCCCGCCCTCCGGAGGTCCCGGCCGCGCGCAGCCTCACCTGATTTTCGAGAAGTTCTGGTAGGTGCCCCACGGGGCCGTGCACCGCGGCGGCTCCATGGCAGGTGGGCGAGGGCGGGGAGGGAGGCGCGCAGGGAGCGGGCGGCCGGCAGGTGTGCGCGGCGTCTGCCGGCGCCCGCGAGCCCGCCAGGTGCCTACCCGCCCGGCCCAAGGGGAGGGGCAGCGGCAGCCGGTTCTCCCAGGTGCTACCCACGCCTCGACAGCGGGAGCGGCCACTGGAGCCACCCTGCTCCGAGGGCGGGGAGCAGCGGCCATGGGCACGGCCCTGGCCCGGGGCCAGAGAGCCGCTGGGGATGGAACCCCGGGCCCCCGCCGGGACCCTCGGGGCTGCGGCTCTGCGCACCTGCCGCCCGCCGAGCTCCCTTAGCCTCGCTCTTCATTCAAGAACTATCTGCTGACCACCTCCGGGTCGGCCAGGCGCTGTTCTTTGGGGGGGAGAGGGGTACAGGGAATCCAATCTAGGGGTGTTCTACCTCTGAGCTACACGTCATCCCTCTCCCTTTTTTTTCTTTTTGCGGTACTGGGGATTGAACTCAGGGGCATTCTACCTCCGAGCTACACCCCCAGCCCTATTGTTTTCTTCTTTATTTTGAAACAGGGTCTCACTAAGTTGCAGAGTGCCTCACTAGGTAGCTGAGGCTGGCCGCGAACCCAGATCCTCCTGTCTCAGCCTCCCTAATGCTGGGATTTACAGGCATGTGCCACCACGCCCAGCTTCCCCTTTTATTTATTTATTTATTTATTTATTTATTTATTTATTTATTTGCTTATTTATTTATTTATTTATTTGGAAAGAGCGTCTTGCTAAGTTGCTGAGGCTGGCCTCCAGCCTACAACCCTCCTGTTTGGGCCTTCCAAGTAACTGAGATTGTCAGGCCTTGTTCTAAGTGCTGGGACCCAGTGCACAGGACAGCGGTCCTGCACCCACTAAGCTGACCCTGCAGAGGTCAAGGCAGCACAGATGGGTGGGGATGTGGAGGGAGAGAGGGGGTCAGAGACAGCCAGTGACCACGAAGGGACAGAGACATGGCAGAGAGGGTCAGAGGTCATGAGAGATGCAGGAAGACCAAGGGAGAGACCTTGGTACACAGAGGGTACAGATATCACAGAGAGAGATGAGACACAGAGAGACCAAGGGAAAGAGACACAAAGAGGAGGTCAGAGACAGGGAGGGACCCAGAAATGCGACAATGGTGGCCACCCAGACTGGCATGGGAGTTGATGGTCCCAGTTCTGGTTGGAATGCCAGCAACCTCCCAGTGGTGGGCTGGAGCCAGTCTCCTAGGCCTCTGTGCCTTGGTTTCCCTCTCTGTAAACAACACCCAGAGACCTAAGAAATGTTCCTACCCCAGGGCCTTTGCACTTGCTATTCCCCTGTCAGGCATGCTGTTCTCCAAGATACCTGGGAACTTTATGGCTCTCCTCTGTGCAAAACTGCCAGGAATCACCTCCCTACCAACATCATCTCTGCTACCAACATCCTTCCTGGTCCCTCCCTCCCACATAACCTGTCACCACCTGACTTCCTAAATGTCTTGCTTATTGTCATCCATGCCAAAAGAGGGCTTTCTATAGGTCTTATCACATGGAGTATCCCAAGGATGTGCCTGAAACCCAGGAGGGACTCATTAAGTGCTTGCTGGCAGGATGAGTGAACTGCCACAGGGAGACAGGGAGTGAGTGACAGGTTGAGGTGGCACGTGCCTATGATCCTGGTACTTGGGAGATTCAAACAGGAGGATCATAGGATTGAGGCCAGCCCCAGCAACTCAGTGAGGCCCTCAATAATTTAGAGAAACACTATTTCAAAATAAAAAGGGAGCCGGGCGTGGTGGCGCACGCTTGTAATCCCAGCATTCGGGAGGCTGAGACAGGAGGATCTGGGTTCGCGGCCAGCCTCAGCTACCTAGTGAGGCACTCCACAACCTAGTGAGACTCGGTTTCAAAATAAAGAATAAAAAATAGGGCTGGGGGTGTAGCTTGGAGGTAGAATGCCCCTGAGTTCAATCCCCAGTACCGCAAAAATAAATAAATAAATAAATAAATAAATAAATAAATAAATAAATAAATAAAAAGGGCTGGGGGTGTAGCTCAGAGGTGGACCACTTTTGGGTTCAATTCCCATTACCACTGGGTGTGGTGGTGCACACTTGTAATCCCAGAACTTGGGAGGCTGAGACAGGAGGATCACAGGTTCGCGGCCAGCCTCAGCTACTTGATGAGTCCCTCTGCAACTTAGTGAGACCCTGTTTCAAAAATAAAGAATAAAATATGGGGCTGGGAGGTGTAGCTCAGAGGTAGAATGCCCCTGGGTTCAATCCCTAGTACCGGTAAACAAACAAATAAACAAATAAAAAAATGTCCCCAGTACTACAAAAAAAAAAAAAAAAGTAAAAAGAAAAAAAAATGAGGAGGGGGCAAGAGGTACAAAGCCTGCTTTGAGGGGTGAGGGATGCAGACTCCTGTGGAAGTGACAAGGAAGAACTGAAAGACACCAGAGTAGCACCTGAGCTAATGATGGGAGGAAGGGGACATTAACGGAAACCACTGACCCTACAGAACTGGAGGTGAAGGTCCCAGACATCCAGGAGACAGGGAGGACTTTGGAGGGTGGAGGGGATGGGATGGGAGACAACAAGGAAGAGACCTTGTGTCAGCTGGAGGCAGAGAGAGGAGCTGGAATCCCACATCTGTCATTCTCCCAGCGGTCCATCTGCCATGGCTTGAATATGGTTTGTTTCCTCGGATTTATGCAGGAGTTTAACCCCCAGTCTTAGGTTACTGGCATTAAGAAGGTGGAGCCGGGCGTGGTGGTGCATGCCTGTAATCCCAGCACTTGGGAGGTTGAGTGCCGGGGGCCAGCCCTCAAAGCAACAGAGTCTGGGGTCCCTCGTTAGGTGGGGATTGAGGATGAGGTCGGTGAGAGTACGCTTACACACCATGTATGTTCAAGATGCCTCTGTTTATTCCATGTCATGATTGTTTTTTATACCCTTTTACAACAAGGTATACAGAACAGGAATTTTTACAGTCTTGTTTTTTCCTAAAGTTGAGTGGGTACATCTTTAACTAGAAAAGCTATTTCCCATAGTATTTGCTAAGATTAGGAGAACAGTAGAAGTTTACAAAATACAAAACTATAAATGAAAGTTCTTTTAGTAGAGAGCAGGGTTAAAGGTTAATCGTGAAAAGGAGCAGGGGTAAAGGTTGATATCGGAGAAGAGACTTTATTCATTAGATTAAATATTTCCTATTTGCTCAAGCAACTAGAAGAGAGTTAATAAGTGTTAGGTAAGAGGAAGGAGAACTCCCTGTCTTAAAGCTTTCTTTAGCCAGGCGTGGTGGCACACGCTTGTAATCTCAGTATTTGGGAGGCTGAGACTGGAGGATCCAGGTTCAAGGCCAGCCTCAGCTACCTAGTGAGGCATTCTGCAACTTAGTGAAACCCTGTTTCAAAATAAAGAATAAAAAATAGGGCTGGAGCCGGGCGTGGTGGCACACGCTTGTAATCCCAGCATTCCGGAAGCTGAGACCGGAGGATCCAGGTTCTTGGCCAGCCTTAGCTACCTAGTGAGGCACTCTGCAACTTAGTGAGACTTGGTTTCAAAATAAAGAATAAAAAATAGGGCTGGGGGTATAGCTCGGAGGTAGAATGCCTCTGAGTTCAATCCCCAGGACTGCAAAAAAAAAAAAAAAAAAAAGCTTTCTTTACTTGTAGACAGTAAACCTAAGTTCCTTTGATTCAGCTGCTGGTATTTGTTGAGAGTTAATGAATATCTCTGAGCTAGGCTGATGTATTGTTTTTCTCAGCCACCACCGATGACTCACAATCTGCTTCTCCTGTGTACAGCTCTTAGGGAATTTTTTAATGTGGAAGCAAAACCCAAATTTCCAGAATAATAATTCAAAGTGGGAAATGTCACGTGTCCCTTGTTTAGTGGGCCGAGCCCTGCTCTAGGCCCAACTGATTAAGATAACACCTTAGCCGGGCATGGTGGCGCACCCTTGTAATCCCAGCATTCTGGAGGCTGAGACCGGAGGATCCGGGTTCGAGGCCAGTCTCAGCTACCTAGTGAGGCCCTCCGCAACTTAGTGAGACTCGGTTTCAAAATAAAGAATAAAAAATAGGGCTGGGAGTGTAGCTCAGAGGTAGAATGCCCCTGAGTTCAACCCCCAGTACCGCAAAAAAAAAAAAAGATAACACCGAAGTTGAGACAGGAGGATCACAGGTTAGAGGCCAGTCTCAGCAATTAGTGAGACCCTGTTTCAAAATAGAATATAAAATAGGGCTAGGGATGTACTCAGGGGTAGAATGCCCCTGGGTTCAATCCCTATTAACACACATGCACACGCACACGCGCATACACATACGCACATACACAAAAAGACTGGAAACTTAATTCGACTAAGATGTTTAGAGGTGAGGTCTTTGGGAAGTGATTAGATTAGGTCATTAAGCTAGGCATCATGGCGCATGCTTGTAATCCCAGTACTTGGGAGACTGAGACGGGAGTTTCTCAGCCAGCCTCAGCTACTTAGTGAGGCCCTCCACAACTTAGTGAGACTGTTTCAAAATAAATAATAAAAAATAGGACTAGGGGTGTAGCTTGGAGGTAGAACGTCCTTGGGTTCAATCCCCAGTACCACACACACACACAAAAAAAGATTAGGTCATTAAGGTGGAGCCCTTAAGAAGGAATCCTGGTGGCTTCCTAAGGAAAGAGACCACACACTGATAGAGACAAAGAGATAAGTATGTACTCCCTCCGTGCTGTGACAAGTATCTGGGAGCCCTCCCTCACAAGAGCCTGTAAAATGATATTCAGACACTGAATCTCCAGAACCATGAGCCAAAATAAGGTTTTTCTTTATGAAATAGCCTGTCTCAGGTATTTTGTTATAGTAAAGAAAAGCTGACTAATATGCCATTTCTCTCTTCATTCATTCATCCACCCATCCATCTGTCCATCTGACTACTCATACATTCCTCCATTCATGAGTCATCCAACTATCCACTCAGTATCCATCCATCCATCCTCCAACCATCACTCATCCATCCAATCATTCATTCATCCCTCCAACTGATATCTGGAGAGGCCTCTTCTGGGTTGGTCTACAAACAAGACAGGCAAGTGAACATGGCTTAGAGTTGGGCTAATCAACATGGTGGCTACTTAGCACTAGAAATGGGGCATATGTCACCAAGGAAATTAACATTTTCTATTTCAATTGTATTTCATTTTAATTAAAAAGTGTAACTTTGGCCGGGCGTGGTGGCGCACGCTTGTAATCCCAGCATTCAGGAGGCTGAGACCGGAGGATCCGGGTTCGCGGCCAGCCTCAGCTACCTAGTGAGGCACTCTGCAACTTAGTGAGACCCAGCTTCAAAATAAAGTAAAAAATAGGGCTGGGGGTATAGCTCAGAGGTAGAATGCCCCTGAGTTCAATCCCCAGTACCACAAAAATAAATAAATAAGTAAATAAAAGTTTTTTTAAAAATCGTTAAAAAAAAAAAGTGTAACTTTGATAGCAAAACAGTATAAAATACTCCTCCCTTAAACACATCATGAATGCTTTGGTAATATTATATTTCAATTGAACCGTTGGAAACTGAGCACTGGAACAGAGACACAGAGCCTATAAAGCATCTTAGAATAACTTAATATTGATTCCATGCATAAGGGATCCATAGGTTGGATTCAATAAAATATATTCCTAAAATTAATTTCACCCATTTTTTCTCTTTGTACTAGGGATTGAACCCAGCACAGTTCTAGCTCCGAGCTACACCCCCTGTCCTTTTTATTAAACAGGGTCTTGCTAAGTTGCTGAGGCTAGCCTTGAACCTGTGATCCTCCTGCCTCAGCCTCCCAAGAAACTGGGATTACAGGTGCTCACTACCACACCTGATTTTTTTTTTTTTTCTTGTGACACGGGATTGAACCCAGAAGCATTCTACCTCCAAGCTACACCCTCAGCCCGATTTTATTTCCCATTTAGAAACAGGATTTTCCTAGGTTTCTGAGAACCCTGCTAAGTTGTCAAGGCTGGCTTTGAACCTGCTATCCTCCTGTTTCAGCTTCCCAAGTACTGGGATTACAAGTGTGTACCACCATGTCCTGCTCTTTTTACTTTTTTTTTTTTTTTTTGCGGTACTGGGGATTGAACTCAGGGGCGTTCTGCCTCTGAGCTATACCCCCAGCCCTATTTTTTATTCTTTATTTTGAAACCGAGTCTCACTAAGTTTTGGAGTGCCTCACTAGGTAGCTGAGGCCGGCCACAAACCCGGATCCTCCGGTCTCAGCCTCCCGAATGCTGGGATTACAAGCGTGCGCCACCACGCCCGGCTTTCTTTTTACTTTTAAAAAAACATTTTAAGCCTGGTGTGGTGGCACCTGCTTGTAATCCCAGAACTTGGGAGGCTGAGACCGGAGGATCTGGGTTTGCAGCCAGCCTCAGCTACTGAGGCCCTCAGCAATGTAGTGAGACCCTGTTTCAAAATAAAGAATAAAAAATAGGACTAGGGGTGTAGCTCAGAGGTAGAATACCCCGGGTTCAATCCCCAGTACCGCAAAAAAAAAAAAAAAAAAAAAAAATTTAAAATGTTTTTTAAAAAGTTAAAAGTAAAACATTAAAATGTTTTTCAAAAGTTAACAGTAAGCTGGGCGTGGTGGCGCACGCTTGTAATCCCAGCATTCGGGAGGCTGAGACCAGAGGATCTGGGTTCGCCGCCAGCCTCAGCTACCTAGTGAGGCCCTCCGCAACTTAGTGAGACTCAGTTTCAAAATAAAGAATAAAAAAAAAAAAATAGGGCTGGGGGTATAGCTCGGAGGTAGAATGCCCCTGAGTTCCAAAAAAATGCCCCAGTACCAAAAAAAAAAAGTTAACAGTAAAACATTAAAATGATTTTCCAAAAGTTAAAAGTAGGCTGGGTGTGGTGGCGCATGCTTGTAATCCCAGCATTTGGGAGGCTGAGACCAAAGGATCCGGGTTCGAGGCCAGCCTCAGCTACCTAGTGAGGCACTCCGCAATTTAGTGAGACCCTGTTTCAAAATAAAGAATAAAAAATAGGGGTGGGGCTGTATCTCGGAGGTAGAATGCCCCTGAGTTCAGTCCCCAGTACCACACACACACACACACACACAAAAGTAAAACATTAAAATGGTTTTTCAAAAATTAAAAATAAAACATTAAAATGGTATTTCCTCTGGGCTGGAGACAGGGCACTGGGGTAGGGGTGGTCCTGGGTCCCTGAGAGGGGTGCCCAGTGTCCATCCCTGGTGACTTAAGGGTAGCAGGAAGCAGGGCCAGATAGGGATGGGCTGGGCCAGTAAGGACATCCCCGCCCCCTAAACCTCCAGGGAGATGAGCACGTCCTCTGTGTGTGCCCCTGTTGTGCAGACCTCAGGGATGGGTTTTTAAGGGAGGCAGGAAGTGGTCTCCTCTGCTAGACTCCTCCTGCTGGCCTCCGGTAGAGAGCAGGCCCTGGGCACCCCATCTCCTTTCTCTTGCTTCTGCTGGGGGGAGGGGTTCCCATCTACAACCCCCTCCCCAGCCCTGGAATGTGCCAAGTCACTGTTGGAACTCAGACCTGGGCAAAGGGAGGTCACTGGGTCACGAGGTCAGGTTTGCACAGAATCAGGCCACTGTCACCTCCAGAGCCCAACCTTTCCATTAAAAGCTAATAATTGCCACAAATGCCGGAGAGCTGAGGGCGGACAGTTCTGGCTGGGTAGAGGCTGCTTCCCTAGAGGGCTGGGGGTGGGGGGATCCTGAGGCAGGGAGCAGCCGGAAGAGGAACTGGGTGGGGTGGAGACAGGGCAGCACAGAGATGGAAATGTGGGCTCCCAGGTCTGGGGGAGGAGGGTGGGGTCTGGATCCTGGGGTTTAAGGGAAGAGGGCTAGATTCTGGCCTCCTGTGATCCAGAGAGATAAAAATGGAGTGCTTAGACAGCTGGGTCTGGAAAAGGGGGTGGGAAAACAGGTGTCAGGGAAAGGGACGTCTTTCCAAAGCCAGGGGCCACTCTGCGCAGGCAGTGAGGACCTCTGGCTGCGCAGGGTGGGCGGTGGGAGTCGACACCTCCAGCCTCCCCTGTAATCAGCGGGTGCATCTCGGCGTGTGCAGCGTTGCAGAAACCTCCGTTCTCCACCCGGATTACTCCATCCCCAAGGGAGCCTGCCGCCGGGGCCGATACCGCCGGCCCCACCCCACGCACTCAGGGCTGCGCCCTCGCTGGTCCTCGGCGGCTGGGCGGGAGGCCACGTGGGGGTGGCCCACACCTGTCTTCTTTCGGGGAGGGGATGGCTGGGAACTCCCCAGGCCTGTGGAGACCCTGGGGAGAGGACCAGGGGCTTCAGGCTGAGAACCTGGGTCAGACCGGTGCCTGATCACAATAGGAGAAAAGGGGTGGAGAGGGCGACCCGGGACAGGGTGGAGGGATGCTGAGGGCTGGGGGCTGGGGACTGGGCATGACAGCAAGTGGCTGAGGGGTGGGGGCCAGGCTGCTCAGTCCAGGGGAGGAAGGCTGGATTCCTGAGTCCGAGGGAGGAATGCTGGGCCCGAACTCCTGGGTCTGAAGGACGAGGGGGTCCCTGGCCCCCAGGGCTGGGACAGACAGAAGAGCCCATTGCAGGTGCCTGGGTGGAGGGTCTGGGGTCCGCAGGTGCGGATAGGTGAACAAAGGCGCCGCCCTCCCACACACCTCCGGGGCCTCAGGGGTGCTCCCAGCACCATCCTCACCTGCCTCTGGAACTCCGTGCCAAACGCCAGGACCAGCCAAACCCGCCGCGCCAGTTAAGCATCCCCTGCACCCCCATCCCGTCCCTTCCTGCCTTGAGTCCGGGAGGCCCTGCCCCAGGCGCGGAGGTGGGTGGGAGGCAGGCTCAGCCGGGGAGCCGGACGCTGCGGCTTCATCTTGCCGCCTGCTGGGTGGCTCATCCCGGTTCCTTCTAGGTCCTCTGGCCCTGCCCCCACTGCCTTCAGGGGCTCGCACTTCCTCGTTGGCCCTAGGTCCCCAAAAACCGGCTCCGCCAAACGTCCACCTGTTCTTCCTGTTCCTCAGGACCCATTCATGCGGATTCATTCATTCGGCAGCTCTGGAATACAGTGGGGAAAGAAAAGAAAAGAAAGAGAGAGAAGGAGGGAGGGAGGGAGGAAGGAAGGAAGGAAGGAAGGAAGGAAGGAAGGGAGGGAGGAAGGAAG